>JARQOC010000001.1:146101269-146156257 GCA_033576535.1 Allobates femoralis
CCTCCTGCTTTTTGCTCTTACATGAAGCTGCCAGGCTGTAGATTCTATGTTCCCTGTGGTGGGGGCCAGAGCAGAGGAGCAGGTATGATATTATTGAATTTTAAGAGATCTATAGATCGTAGAACTGCTGTGTACAGCTCTGCTTCATCACATAGGAGGTCAGGAACTGTACTAAAAAGTTTTCCCTCACTGGAGTTGCCCTTTAAAGGGAGTTTATCAATTATTTTCAGAACTTGTAGAAGTCTCATTGTTTAGGGTTGCATGCAAATTGTCACCTGAGTGAGGAAGTAGATGAACTGTAGTGCCATTTATTGAAAGTAGCAATCCTAAAAGTCATAATTGACTCTATGACAAGCCTTTTAATATCACTTAGGATTTTTGCCAGATCAGAGCCCCAATCTGCAAATGCTGCATCTGCAGATTGTGTTTCTGATGTGGCACAAATCCTAAATCATGTTAAAAGGCTTGTCATAAAGTCAAATATGACTTTTAGAATTGCTGCCTGCAATAGGTGGCACTACAGTTCATCTACTTCCTCCCTGAAATGACAATTTGCATATTTCCTAGAGGAGCATTCAGCTAAAAGACTCCTCACTGCTGGCAGGTAGATTGATCTCCATAAAGGTACCGTCACACGTGGCGATGGTACCGGCGATTTATTAGGTGATGCAGGGGCGTGGCTTATCAGCGCTGATATTGCCTCTGCATCGCCTAGTGTGAATGGGCGAGGGCGACGCCATTTACTGGTCGCCTGGTTTCAGAGCAGTGCTCTGAAACCAGGTGGCCGATCTGGGGCGATGTGTACACATCGCCCCATGTAACCGGCCGCCGGCTACCTGACAGGTGATGGGAGCGTACTGCATCGCCGCTGAGGTTTTGAGACACCCAAGCGGTGATGCTGCCTGTCAGATCGACGGCGCGGCGCTGGAGGTGCCACCCCATGTAAATGGGGGAGGGCGACGCTGGCGGGGCGCCAAAAACGTGCGCGCTCCCGCCAGTCGCCGCCGACATCTCCAGTCCCGTCGTCTCGTGTGACGGTACCTTTAGGAGAATAGCTATTTCCCCAGACCATTGTTTAGGGTCTTAGCAGCAACTTAAATAAGAAAATAAGAAAATGTGGTTTTAATTGGCTCACACTACTCCTGCAAGTCTTTATTAGACAGTTCATAACATGGATTTGCCGCTGGATCTTTGCAGTAAGCACTCTGCATCACTTCCACTCTGCTGTTAAGTGAAAATGACTGTATTACTGACTGCATTGTCCAATTATTAAAAGGAATCTGTCAGCAGCCTGTTTGGTATATCTGAGAGCAGCATAACATAGAGCAAAAAGCCAACTGACAGATTCCCTTTAAAAGCTGACTGTTTAAGATATAGAACATGGATGCTGGTTTGTTCTGAAGAAGGGACCATTAGAACCCAGAAACACGTAGACGAATTAAACATAGCCTTTATTCAATGTTCAATGCCTCCTGGATTCTGATGTCCTGTGAAGTCTGGCAGCGCAGTCTTTTACCCTTTCTGCTACTGATGATATGATTTCTCCTGCTATGAATTGCTTTATAATTATAATTTATTCATTTATATAGTGCTATTGATTCCATAGCACTTTACATACATCAGTAATGCTGTCTCTCTTGGAGCTCACAATCTAAATCCTATCAGTATGTTTTACAATGTGGGAGGAAACGGGAGTGCCTGGAAGAAACCACGCAAACACAGGAGAACATACAAACTCCTTGCAGATGTTGTCCTTAGTGTCCTTGGTGGAATTGAACCAGGACTTCAAGACCCAGTGCTGCAAAGGCTACAGCGCTAACCACTTGAGCCTCCATGCTTGCCCTATCAGTGGTTGTGACTCACAACCATGAAAGGTGAACCTTGTTACTGAGAATTTTATACATATTTCTCCCAGATAAGACCCTATTGCACTTTTTTGCTCCATTCTCTCTAGTTAGTCTGCAAAATCATTGATAAGTACAGCTGCCCTATACAAACAGCCCACAGGTTCCAAGGCTATGTTACTGACAAAGAGCAGCAACTGTCAAAATGAAAGCTGCAGGACCTCTATTAACAATATTTAAGAAAATTACAATTTATGAATCCATCAGTCAGAATACAACCTAAACCGCATTTATAGACATGCAGGTCTTTGAAATTAAAATCGACAACTTAGTATCTTCTATTTGTTGCTACATTCCCAAGAAATTAGGATTTCTACGCCACTGCCTCCAGAGGTTGTTTTCCTGCCCAGCACCAGCCTCTTTAGTTTGGATTATAGGATATTGTCTTTGTGATGTCAGGTGCAAGAAAAGGAAATCAGCTGCTCGCTCAGGAAAAGAGAGTCGGAACCTAGGACTTGTCAAGTGCTTAGTCAGTCCTATAGCTCCTAACACTTCTAGGACTTGTCAAGTGCTTAGTCAGTCCTATATCTCTTAACACTTCTAGGACTTGTCAAGTGCTTAGTCAGTCCTATAACTCTTAACACTTCTAGGACTTGTCAAGTGCTTAGTCAGTCTATAGCTCTAACACTTCTAGGACTTGTCAAGTGCTTAGTCAGTCCTATAACTCTTAACACTTCTAGGACTTGTCAAGTGCTTAGTCAGTTATATAGCTCCTAACACTTCTAGGACTTGTCAAGTGCTTAGTCAGTCTTATAGCTCTTAACACTTCTAGGACTTGTCAAGTGCTTAGTCAGTCCTATAGCTCTTAACACTTCTAGGACTTGTCAAGTGCTTAGTCAGTCCTATAGCTCCTAACACTTCTAGGACTTGTCAAGTGCTTAGTCAGTCCTATAGCTGCTAACACTTCTAGGACATGTCAAGTGCTTTGTCAGTCCTATAGCTCTTAACACTTCTAGGACTTGTCAAGTGCTTAGTCAGTCCTATAATTCTTAACACTTCTAGGACTTGTCAAGTGCTTAGTCAGTCCTATAGCTCCTAACACTTCTAGGACTTGTCAAGTGCTTAGTCAGTCCTATAGCTGCTAACACTTCTAGGACATGTCAAGTGCTTAGTCAGTCCTATAGCTCTTAACACTTCTAGGACTTGTCAAGTGCTTAGTCAGTCCTACAGCTCTTGACGCTTCTAGGACTTCTCAAGTGCTTAGTCAGTCCTATAGCTCTTAACACTTCTAGGATGTCGCGTCCCTGGTGTGGACAAGAGTGTGTGATCTGTACGCAGGCATCCGCCTGCGCACAGATCACATATAGGAGTGAATGGGTGCGCGCGGCGATCTTCAAGCATCCGCAGACCGCGGTGCGCACCATTATAAACATAGGGGCCGCGGTCTGCATGCTGATGCTTGCAGATGCATCTGCAAAACGCTGCAGATGCATCTGCAAGTCTGAAGCCAGCCTTAACACTTCTAGGACTTGTCAAGTGCTTAGTCAGTTATATAGGTCTTAACACTTCTAGGACTTGTCAAGTGCTTAGCCAGTCCTATAGCTCTTAACACTTCTAGGATTTGTCAAGTGCTTAGCCAGTCCTATAGCTCTTAACACTTCTAGGATTTGTCAAGTGCTTAGCCAGTCCTATAGATCTTAACACTTCTAGGACTTGACTTCATTTGCATAGATTGCAAATAAGAATGCAAAATACTCAGAATGCAGCAACAGAGAAAATACATAAAGGAGTCAACTTTAACTAAAAAACCTGCATGCTAACATGCATTTCTTTTGCTTGTATTTTAGGGGGCTAGGGGATGCTGTCTTATCAACAAACTCCCTTTACAATTTATTTTAAATTAATTATTTGTCTGATCTGGCATTTTATTTTCAATCAAGTGACATTTGAATCAAAAGCAGAAGAAATGGTCTGAGCAGTGAATTTTAGTGAAAAATGTTAATTATGTAGGGTAGCGTAGAAATATTCTTGACTATTTTAATATAGTTATGCACTGATGTTTATTTCAAATTTCAAAGCAATGGTATAAACAGATGTCTGACAATTTACTGCATTTGTCTGTTGGAACAAAGGATTGGATAATTTCAATGTAAATTCTTTGTTGTTAATCCCTTTTCCCTAAAGAGATATATTTGAATTGTATAGTTTTATGTTGAAAAGCACTGCAAAATAAAACGACATCAAAATGCCAACGTCGTAATTTTAAGCTTTTATGTCTCACTTTTTTTTTACAGTACAATTGATCTTACTGGGGTGTTAATAATAAAATAAGAACTCTAACTATATTTTTCATGTTTTACTTTATTTTGAAAAGTGAAAGCGTATTTGTGCCACTATTGTATTATGCATGCAAATTGCCAGCCTTTAAAAATGACAGTGACATGTTAATCAATGCTCTGTCATCCCGTGGACATTTTCTATTACGCTTGGCCTAAAACATATTCTTTCATTTTGCCTAAATAAGAAGCATAAAGGGTATTTTTCTTCCTTTTTAATGGTGTTCTCAAAGGTCAACATTTAACTGTGATCCATATATCTGACACCATTTCTTTTGAAATATAAAATATCCAACACTTAGGGGCAGGAATCAAGTCTTTTCTTCATAATGAGCCTCAATAACGTTTCAAGAACACAGTGGTATAGTTGCACAAAAGATGAAGCATTAAAAGAATAGGTTTCTATTTGTTAATATATCAAACTGCATATATGAACAAGGGCATTATTAGCATTGAAAAGTCATTTCTTATGTAGTATTTCTCCTATAAAGAACATGGAAAAGCAGACTACATCATGTTTTTAAGACAATATTTCATGAACTATTTAGAAAGAAATGAATGAATCTGCCCAAATTTGACTCTTGCAGATTTGCTTGAAATTGACATTGAAATTTGATGCATGTTGGTGACAACCATGGTGCTTCATTGGAGTCTGCAGTTTGGGGTTCTGATCTGGTATAAATTCCTAAATCATATTGACAGGCTTGTTAAGGGTGAATTTTAACTTTTAGCATTGCTACTTCCAATAGGTGGCAGTAGAGTTTGTCCACTTCCTCCCTGAAGTGACAGTTTGCACATTTGAAAATGATTAGTCCAAATGTGATACTACACAATCGATATATAGTGTGTGCAGATAGGGCCCCAAAAACGTCTCCTCTGCTGACTTAGGTTGATCCTCAGGCCCGCTTCACATCACATTTTGATTTCAAATCAGTAGCTCTGTTGGGACTTATGTCTGAAGTATAGGAAAATAGGATTTGGGTTTATATAGTGACAGGGCTATTGACTTAATGATGCAGACAGATTAACTGTATGCTATGTTGGACATCATTTTTGGGGATATTCAATTATATGAGGTAGCTTCCAAAATATGGTTGACTGTGTCTTGGAAACCACCTCAATTTTTTTACATGTTATTGCAACAATCTGACTTAGGCTGCTTTCACATCAGCATTTTTTTGAAATCGCGGCAGATGTGGTGAAAAAACCGCATCTGCCGCGATTACCGCATAACGGCTGCACTTGCGGCACAGTTGCGGCACAGTTGCGGCAAGCCCCATGCAATGTATATGCGGGCTTGCGGCAGGTGCGGCAAGTGCGGTTTTGGCACTTGCGGCAGGTGCGGCCACGAAAAAACCGCGGCTGCCGCAAGTGAAAAAAACGCACTTGCCGCACCTGCCGCAAGCCCGCATATACATTGTATGGGGCTTGCCGCAACTGTGCCGCAAGTGCAGCCGTTATGCGGTAATCGCGGCAGATGCAGTTTTTTTCACCGCATCAGCCGCAATTTAAAAAAAACGCTGATGTGAAAGTACCCTTAAGCCCCTTTCACATCAGCGTTTTACGCTGATCGCGGCAGTTGCGGTGAAAAAAATGCAACTGCCGTGATTACCGCATGACGGCCGCAGTTGCGGTTCACTTGCAGCAAGCCCCATACAATGTCTATGGGGCTTGCGGCAGGTGCGGTACGGCACTTGCGGCAGGTCTCCTTGAACTTGTTCTCAGCCTATCACCCACAGCCCAATGGTAAAATGGAGCCGGTTAACCAATTTCCAACCAACTCCTCACAACACTTTGTTAACATACACAATGGCGATTGGGTCAAGCTGCTGCCCTGGGTGGAGTTCTATTATAACAACCTTGTTGGGGAGTTGTCACACTGGGCGTAAGGAAAAGCACAGGACAATTAGGGGGGAAAATGAGTCACTGACACTAAGGGAAAAGGCAAGGTGGTGACCCCTAGAAACACTAGGCTTGAAACCTAGCTCCCCTAACAACCCTATGCAGTCTCCGCAACTGTCACCGATTAGGATACCTCATCCCTGTCTGTCCCTCAAACTTAGACTACTTAGGGATCAGATTGGGTGGACTCTGGTTAACCCAGCTAACAGCTCAAGGAAAAACACCAGGAAACAAACAAAGGAAAGAGGGAGAAACACTTAACTGAAAGGAGAGCCAGACAGTAAACAAGACAGGAAGTTCACAATGCGCTGCTGAGCAAGAAGCACCACCAGTTCCAAATGCGCTATCACCAGCAATGCATCATGAGAGCCAGGGTGTACAAATAGAGACAGCTGAAGGTAGACAGGTAGGAAATCAGCTGGCTCTTAGTGACCTCCAGTTATCACTAAGCAGAGAAATATCTCTTAAAGGGACAGAACAACAATTCAGGATTTGGGCTGTTTGACCAGATGCTTCGGACTTCTGCAAGAGGCCCCAACAGCCTCATCCATGACTCTTGATACACCCGTGACAGGAGTCCTCCACTAACTCTCCTTCATAGTCTATGGAAAGCACCTAAAGGTCCCAACTCCTGTGGCTTGCTTTCCTGTAAATCCTGTAGCTGAGGCCCTCATGAAGTACTTCTCTAAAATCAAGGCTGAGATTGAGACCTTCCAGGTGCACTCGTCCATTTAGATAAGAGACGCGTGGATCCTCCTCCGTTCCAGCCTGGTGACAAGGTTTGACACTCTTGCAGGTAAATCTATTTTAAGATATAAATTATATATAAATTGGGTCCTTGTTTCCTCTGTCCCTTTGAAGTGCTCCAGAGGATTAACGAAGTGTCATACAAATGGAAACTCCCATCCTCTGCGCATTCCCAACTTCTTTCACATCTACCTCCTCAAGCCGCTAGTCCTCAACTGAACTTTCAAAGATCCAGATATCCTGCCAGCCCAAGTCAGTGAAGTGGATGTCTTTGATTTAAAAGATTTTTGACCCTGCTACTCCTTCCTGCATCAGCCTGTTACAGCCTGCACCTGTTTATAGCAGCCTACATCTGCCTACATTGGCTTATTACACCTTGCACCAGCCTGCACCACTCTGCACCTGTCTACCATAGCCTGTACCTGCCTGATATAGCCAGCTTCTGCTTGCCACAGCATAAACCTGTCTGCTACAGTTCACTACTGCCTGCACCAGCACTCTCAGCTTGTATCTATCCATTGACTGAATTGTCATATCCATAAAAGTCAACTTCTGCTGCCTTCTGTCGTGGTATCCAGACCTGACTGAAGTTGTACTTGGTAGTGACCGTACCAGGTGGCTTGGTTATGTTACCACCTCCAGTCAGCAAAGTTGTCATGACCCAGAGAATTTATTAATTTTTATTAGCCAGATGTATGATTTAGCATTTCTCCCTGTTAAAAAACATTACATTAGTTGCTGCTTGCTATTCCAGTTTTTTTTTTTAGATCTTTTTGAATTCTCTCTTCTCTAGAATTAGCTATCCCTCCTAACTTTGTGACATCAGCGCATTTAATCAGTTTACACTCAGTTACTTAATCTAAACCATTGATTATAATGTTGAACAACACTGGCCAGGATAGAGTCCTGCGGTTCCCATCTTGAGACATTCTACCAACTGGATGTGCAGCCATTTATGACCACTCTTTGCAGCTGTCATTTTTTTTTAATAAGGATGGTGTGTGATACTTTGTTAAATGCTTTACTTAAATCAAGGTAAACTATATCTATTGCTTTTCCCTGACCCACCCAGTCATAGAGGACATAAAGTTGGTCTGATTTGACGTATTAATTATAAACCCATACTGGCTCTGGTTAATTACTTTATTCCTCTCCAGGTATTTGCAAACTTGTTTAATAATTTGTTCAAAGATCTTTTCTGGTATAAGAGTCAGGCTTACAAGCTTATAGTTCACTGAGTCCACTTTCTTACCCTTTTTGAAGATAGGGACAAAATTTGCTCTTCTACTGTCCTCTGGGACTTTTACTAATCTCCAAGAATTTTTAACTTTTAGACTTGAATTCATTTAAGTTAATTAAGCATTCTCCCACTAGCTCTATGTTTATAGTTAGCCTGATATCTTCTATTCCTTTAATAGTACAGTTGATGTAACATTTACTTTCTCAGAAAAAACGAATGCAAAAAAGGAATATAAAGTTTGGTCTTATCAACATCCATTTTTACCACTTCACCATTTGCATTCTGTAGAAATTTTATTGCACCTTTGAGTTTTCTTTTACTGTTAACTTACCCTCAAAATCCTATTTATTGGTTTTGACATCTCTTGCAAACCTCAATTCATTATCACCTTTAGCTAATCTTATGTGTTCCCTGTTGGTTCTGTGGACTACATTAAATTCTTTTTTAGATATGCCTTCCTTTTTCTATTCAATAAACATGTCTTTCTTCCTTATTTTGCAAGTGTTTAAGTTCTGTGTTCATCCATACTGGTTTCCTTAGATGCTTCCTATTCTTCTCTCTTTTAGGGATTGATAACAATTCTGCTTTGAAAATCTAATTTTTCAAAATTTTCCATCCTTCCTGGACATTTATGGCCCTAAGGATCCTTTCCATCCTCTTTCTGAGTACCTTAAAATCTGCCTTTCTGAAATCCAACCTTGAAGTCTGAGCCTTCATAGGTCTTCCTCTTCTAGTTATCCCTCTGCAGAGTATACAAATATCAAACAACTGCAAAAATAGGGTGAAATTGTTGCTGAATTATAAAGGGCCATACATTTAAAAAAAAATAAAAGAAATACCTATACCTACCATCCCACCCACCTCTTAATAATGTTAGTGCTAACGCTACTGCTAAAAAATCCTAACCAAGAAAGAACATCAAGGCTCATTCAAACTCAGGTACTAAAAAAAGATATATATAATACACATTTCAAAAATAAACATATATATACAGTTGTGGCCAAAAGTATCGCCACCCCTGCAATTCTGTCAGATAATACTCAGTTATTTCCTGAAAATGATTGCAATCACAAATTCTTTGGTATTATTATCTTCATTTAATTTGTCTTCAATGAAAAAACTCAAAAAGAAGTGTCCTAAAGCCAAATTGGATATAATTCCACACTAAACCTAAAAAGGGGGTGAACAAAAGTATTGGCACTGTTAGAAAAGTCATGTGATGCTTCTCTAATTTGTGTAATTAACAGTACCTGTAACTTACCTGTGACACCTAACAGGTGTTGGCAATAACTAAATCACACTTGCAGCCAGTTGACATGGATTAAAGTTGACTCAACCTCTGTCCTGTGTCCTTGTGTGCACCATATTGAGCATGGAGAAAAGAAAGAAGACCAAAGAACTGTCTGAGGACTTGAGAAACCAAATTGTGAGGAAGCATGAGCAATCTCAAGGCTACAAGTCCATCTCCAATGACCTGAATGTTCCTGTGTCTACCGTGCGCAGTGTCATCAAGAAGTTTAAAGCCCATGGCACTGTGACTAACCTCCCTAGATGTGGACGGAAAAGAATAATTGACAAGAGATTTCAACGCAAAATAGTGCGGATGGTAAATAAAGAACCTCGACTAACATCCAAACAAGTTCAAGCTTCCCTGCAGTCCGAGGGTACAACTGTGTCAACCCGTACTATCCATCGGCGTCTGAATGAAAAGGGACTGTATGGTAGGATACCCAGGAAGACCCAACTTCTTACCCCGAGACATAAAAAAGCCAGGCTGGGGTTTGCCAAAACTTCCCTGAGAAAGCCTAAAACATTTTGGAAGAATGTTCTCTGGTCAGATGAGACAAAAGTAGAGCTTTTTGGGCAAAGGCATCAACATAAAGTTTACTGGAGAAAAAAAGAGGCATTCAAAGAAAAGAACACGGTCCCTACAGTCAAACATGGTGGAGGTTCCCTGATGTTTTGGGGTTGCTTTGCTGCCTCTGGCACTGGACTGCTTAACTGTGTGCATGGCATTATGAAGTCTGAAGACTACCAACAAATTTTGCAGCATAATGTAGGGCCCAATGGGAGAAAGCTGGGTCTCGCTCAGAGGTCATGGGTCTTCCAGCAGGAGAATGACCCAAAACACACTTCAAAAAGCACTAGAAAATGGTTTGAAATCGTTTGAGAGAAAGCACTGGAGACTTCTAAGCAATGAGTCCAGACCTAAATCCCATTGAACACCTGTGGAGAGATCTAAAAATGGCAGTTTGGAGAAGGCACACTTCAAATATCAGGGACCTGGTGCAGTTTGCCAAAGACAAATGGTCTAAAATTCCAGCAGAGCATTGTAATAACCTCATTGATGGTTACCGGAAGCGGTTGATCGCAGTTATTTTGGCTAAGGGTTGAGCAACCAAGTATTAGGCTGAGGGTGCCAATACTTTTGTCTGGCCCATTTTTGGAGTTTTGTGTGAAATGATCAATGTTTTGCTTTTTGCTTCATTCTCTTTTGTGTTTTTTCATTGAAGACAAATTAAATGAAGATAATAATACCAAAGAATTTGTGATTGCAATCACTTTAAGAAAGAAACTGAGTATTATCTGACAGAATTGCAGGGGTGTCAATACTTTTGGCCACAACTGTATACTGTGTATATATATATATAATATACTAGCTGTGAGCCCGATGCAAATGCATCGGGTGTCTAGAATATTTTTAAATTTTTTTAAAGATTTTTTTTTAAGATTTTCAAATAATAAAGCGGGATCGGAGCGGGGGTGTGCGGACATATGGGGGGGGTGAGGACATATGGGGGGGGTGTGGTGACAGGGGTTGGGGGTGTGTGCTGACAGCGGCGAGGGGTCGCAATGCCCGCTACGCGGGCAATGCTTCGCTCGTGGTGACGTCACAGAGTGACAAAGCCACGGTCTTTTGCGGGGTCCGACACGGAAGTGCCTACGGCAATTATATATTAGATAAAGCTGAATGTGTGTATGTGTGTGTGTGTGTATGTATATCCGGGATTGGCATCTACATCGTCGCAACTACAGCCACAAAGTTTTTCACAGTCACACATCTGGACCCCGAGAGCGTCATAGGCTATGTTGTGAGGTGAAATTTTAACCCCGCGCGTTCCAGTTCACCAAACAATTTTGCCCCTATCTACATAATGGGGAAAAAGTGAATGGAAAAGTGTTGGAGGAAAATCGACAGCTGTCAGCTATAGCCACAAAATTTTGCACAGTCACACGTCTGGACCCCGGAAGCGTCATAGGCTATGTTGTGAGGCGAAATTTTAACCCCGCGCATTCCAATTCACCAAACAATTTTGCCCCTATCTACATAATGGGGAAAAAGTGACAGTTACCAGTTGACAGTTGTGAATGAGAGGGGCTTAATGATAGCACCAAAGACTAACAGCACATACCAGCATATAGTCACTAAGGTGGGGCCCCAACATGAGATATTCACCACGCACGGGGACATGTATACACACCACACGCACACAAAGAGTAACAGCAAGTGTATAGTCGCTAAGGTGCAGCCCCAACATTGGATACTCACCACGCACCCGAACAAACACACACACCACAAAGAGACACACACAACATAGAGACACACACACACACCCCCAAGGGGACACACACACACCCTATAGCAACACATATGACATATGACATATGACATATTCAAATTCTATTTTGTTATAGCTAACATCAGTTATTTATTAACCCGGGCGTAGCCGGGTACTACAGCTAGTATATATATATAACAAGATGGTGGCCCGATTCTAACGCACCAGGTATTCTAGAATATGTATGTAGTTTATGTATGAAGATTTAAGAATAATGCAATGCAAAGCTGGATTTAAATCCCACGCCAATATCACTGATTGGTCGCGCCTGGTAAACCGAGAACAATCAGCGAAGCGTGGTTCAAATGCCACACCAATTCGTGGCCAGACTGCACCTGTCACTGATTGGTCACGGGCCGCTGGTGCGACCAATCAGTGACGCGGGTTTTTGGTTACAGACAGACATAATTAGACGATTATATAGTAGATGCCTACAGCAGTGCAAGTGTTCAGCAGTGTCGGTGTACAGCAATGTCAGTGTGCTTCAGCATCAGTGTGCGGTGGTGTCGGTGTGCGGCGGTGTCGGTGTGCGGTGGTGTCGGAATGTAGCGGTGTCCCCCAGTGGTCTCTTTGTGCCCCGTCTCTGCCCCCGCAGTGCTCTCTTTCTGCTTTGTCTCTGCCCCCCAGTGGTTTCTTTCTGCCCCTTGTCTATTCCCTGTGCTCTGTTTTCTGCTCCCACTGGTCTCATTCTGCTCTGTCTCTGCTGCCCAGTGCTCTCTTTCTGCCCCATCTCTGCCCACCCTGTGCTCTCTTTCTGCTCTGTCTCTGCCCTCCCAGTCCTCTCTTTCTGCCCCGTCTCTGCCCCCCCTAGTGCTCTCTTTCTTCCCTGTCTCTGCCCCCTGTGCTCTATATCTGTCCAGTCTCTGCCCCCCCAGTGCTCTCTTTCTGCCCCCACAGTGCTCTATTTGTGCTCTGCCTCTGCCCCCCCCAAGTGGTCTCTTTCTGCCCCGGTACTCTCTTTGTGCCCCATTTCTGCCCCCACCCCCATGCTCTCTTTGTACACCATCTCTACCCCCCAAGTGCTCTTTCTGCCCCTTGTATGTTCCCCCTGCTCTCTTTTCCCTTGCTCCTCCCCATTGGTGCTCTTCCTGCCCCTCTGTCCTCTGCCTGTTTTCCCCCAGTGCTCTCTTTCGGCCCTCTCCGTTCTCCTGCTCTCTTTCTGCCCCTCCTCCCATTGTGTCTTTCTGCTCTGTGTCTGCCACCTCAGTACTCTCTTTCTGCCGCCTGTCTCTGTCCCCCAGTGTTTTTTCTTTCTGCCCCCTTTGTCTGCCCCCCAGTGTTCTCTTCTGCCTGCCCCGTCCTCTGCCCCCCAGTGCTCTCTTTCTGCCCCTGTCTCTTGCCCCCAGTGTTCTCTTTCAGCCCCCTGTTTCTGGTACCCCAGTGCTCTCTTTGTGCCCCCTGTCTCTGCCCCCAGTGTTATCTTTCTGCCCCCTGTCTCTGCCCCATCAGTGTTTCTTTCTGCTCCCTGTCTCTGCCCCCCTGTGCTCTTTTTCTGCCCCCTGTCTCTGCCCCCCATGTGTTCTCTTTTGTCTCCGTCTCTGCCCCCAGTGTTCTTTGTGCTCGTCCAGCCTCCAGGCTCTTTTCTGCCCCTGTCTTTGCCCCAGTGTTCTTTTGGCTCTGTCTGCCCCAGTGTTCTCTTTGTGCTCCACTTCATGCCCCCCAGTGCTCTCTTTCCACTCCCTGTCTCAGCCCCCCAGTGTTCTCTCTGTGCCCCCTGTCTCAGCCCCCCCCAGTGTTCTCTTTCTGCCCCCTGTCTCTGCCCCCAGTGCTTTCTTTCTGCCTCCTGTCTCTGCCCCCCAGTGCTTTCTTTCTGCCCCCTGTCTCTGCCCCAGGCCCTCTTTCTGCCCCCTCTTCTTTCTCTGGCCCCCCTCTCTCTGCCCCCCTGTGTTCTCTTTCTGCTACCCCCGCTGTACTTTGCCTGGCTGCAGTAAATTACTTCCATAGTAAATACCAGAGCTGTGGGGATGTGACGGTCATGTGACTAATCACATGACTGTGACATCACCGCAGGTCCTGCAGCCTCTGGTAAATCACAGTGAAGAGTGAAGAAGCAGGCAACGGCAGCTTAGGTGCGAGCCTGCCATCTACCCGTGGCCGCTGCCATGTCGCTGATTGGTGTCGGGCGGCCAGAAGGGACCAATCAGCGACAGGCGCCGCACGGCTCCTTTGCATATGGCCACTTCCGTCTGCGGCGCGCGACTTCGGCCTCAGACGGAAGTGTCCATTAGACAATTATATATTATATACTAGATGGGTGCCCGATGCACAATGCATCGGGATTCTAGCAGAGCGAGTCTCTGACTCGCAATGGCCGCTTCGCGGCCAATGCTTCGCGCTGCTAAGGCGACTCGCCATGCCCGCTGCGCGGGCATAGCGAGTCGCCTTAGAGCTGCTCGCAATGGCCGCTGCGCGGCCAATGCTTCGTTCGTATCCACATGACCACGCTGACTCGCAGCGAAAAACCCATTCGTGATTATATAATAGATAATATATATATATATATATATATATATATATAATCGTTATTTTTGGAACCTGGAAATGTATAAACCTTACAAATCCATCCTTAAATGTATATTCAGTACCATTAAACACTGTCGTATTAATATTGACTGAATATATAGCTGTATTCTTCAAAGTTATAATTAAAAAAATATGGTTGTTAAAATTGATACAATACACATAGAATAGCATTAGTAGCTTAGTCATGGAATTTAGAACACTTAACTTCAGGTCACATTAAAGTTTTAGATACCGTGTTCTCTAAGGAAGACGTAAAACAATGCATGATAACATAAAAGAAACGGGAAACACAAGATGACCTAATAAACCAAAACGGGAAACATTGATTATTTTGCAAGATACTGTCACAGCAATACAGTATGTTATCACTATAATAAAGATGTCATAGCCAATATTACGTGACTTTAACACTAGGCAGTGCAAAGAAATTTTTGAAGGTTACATGAAGAATTCATAAATATTTTGTGAAGTGGAGTTTGCTCTTACCAAAATCATGTACGAAAAAACTTAAAGAAATTCTGTAAGTCAGATATGCTTTCATTTTTTATCCATCTCTTTCTTTAGATAATGTAATATAAAATTACTTCTTCATGCTGAAGAAATATGTCACTAGCAAGCATTACAAAGATTATGAACGAAATAAAGAAGAATTTAAAAAGTTGTACTGTTTTATTTTTTAACATACACAGGGGTTTTATAATACTTTTTTTTAGCAGAGGCTGATTCTAGTGATGGGCGAGTCCTAAATTACTCCGAATCGCTTGACTCTAGCGAGTCCGAGCCCGGGACTCGCTACTCGTTGCGAGTCTAGCGAGTCCAATGTTAATGAATGGGGAAGCGAGTAATAGCGAGTAATGTGCGATTTACAAATCGCAGATGTGTCTCGGAAAGCGCTCGCATTGCCGTTTTGGCGGGTTAAGTGTGTGCTAACACTTGGCAGTGAAGCAGCACACTAGTCCCTGCAAAAATTATTAAGTGCGCACAAGTAGTCGCACAAGCAGGTGGCGTACGTGCTATTTGCAGGTAGGAAAGCAGCAACGCACTGGTCTGCCACAGAGAAAATATAGCTGAAGGGGTTACTATGACCCAAAATCTATCAGGTGCAAAAAAATAAGAAATAGTACCTCAGCTAAGCCTCTGACTTAACCTATTAGGAAAGCTGTGTGAGTAAGCTAAGCTATGAGGTCGGTCCTGTGTGCACTGTAATGGTGGGTTTACATGTCATGATGTCGTTCCGATATCGTATACAACGGCACGGGAGCACGCATTTCGTGCCCGGCTTTCCCTGAATCACATCGGCGGTTTACATGCTGCGATATCGGGATGCAATGTCCCTACGATGTGTACGCCCCCCGACCCAGGAACGACCATTTAACATGGGAGTGAATGGGTGACGTTGCAGTACACATCGGAGTTGGGCTGTCACACGGGACGATCCGGCTCCAACCGGCATCCGATATCGGGCGGTTGAATAGCACGCTCATTCGACCCCCGATATCGGTTTACCATCGTTCCTGCATCGTATCGGATGTTCACACCGTACAACACAGGAACGATATCGGTTCCAGCGCATGAACCACGTGACTTTTGGTCAGAGTTGGACGCCGATATCGCAACGTGTAAAAGCACCATAAAGGCTGTTCCTCCCTGCCTGCCTGCCTACAGTCCTCTACACAGTACTCCTCTGTCCTCCTGGTAGCTCTCAGAAGAGCTGTTTGGGTTAAATATAAGGAATCTTGAAGTTTCCCTACACTGACTGACACTCCCTATGATCTGCTCCAGCATCTACCTCACCCTGCACTAGCTCAGATCGTCACAGGAATGTGGAGGAAATGGCGGTGGCAAGGCTTATATACAGCCTCGCCTCTCATACATGACATAGGCATCACGATGGACAGAAGCCAATCATAGTCCTGCCACAACCAACATGGCTGTGACATTACTGAATATGATTGGCTAACATGCTTGTCCATCTTCACAAGTTTTCTGACCTAACACGCTAGGCTGTCTCGGAAGTTTTGTCGGAACATAACAGATTCTGTATTCGCGAGTCCCAAATACAGTATACAGGACTCGGATTCGTAGACTCGCTCAGACTCGCTCAGACTCGCTCAGACTCGCTGCTGACAGCGGGTATCCGTGAAGCGGTGGCGATTGTTTAAACAATTTGGGGAGATTCAAGCTACATAGCGATGTGATATAGCGAGTCTAGCGAGTAAGAAAAAGTGAACTCTGACAAAACTTGGATTGCCATTGACTTGCATTGGACTCATTACTGTGCGAGTAATCGCTAGGAAACTCGCCGAGTACCGAGTCCTGTGAGTCCCTTACTACTCGCCGAGTAACGAGTCCTAGCGAGTAGATTCGCCCATCCCTAGCTGATCCCTTAAATATAACATTTACTTTTTATTAATTATATTTTCATATGTTAAAGCTACAGTGATGTCCAAAAGTGTTTGCACCCTTGAAATTGTTTCAGGAAATAAGAATATTATTGCAACTACACACGTTTTGTTATACACATATTTATTTCCTTTGTGTACATTGGAAAAAAAACAAAAAAAACAACTTCAGATGCTGCGTTTCGGGGTGAGTGCCCCTCATCAGTGCAGTGTGTGGGAATTCTTATCTGGCTGTATGAGAGGCTGAGACGAGGTCTGGTGGAACAACTATTCTCCTCATGGAGAGGAATCTGCCTGCTGCCATAAAGAGACAGATAAGCTGATAAGGAGACTTAAAGCCGCAATGCTCCTCTGGGAAACATGTAAATTGTCACTTCAGTGAGGAAGTGAAAAAACTCTAATGCCACCCAATAAGTGTTGCAATTCTGGAAGTCATAATTGACTCTTTAACAAGCCTTTTAACATGACTTAGATTTGTGCCTGATCAGAATCCCAAACTGCAGATGCTGCATTTCGGGGTGACTGGCCTTCATCAGTGCAGTGTGTGGGAATTCTGATCTGGCTGTATTAGAGGCTGAGACGAGGTCTGGAGGAACACCTATTCTCCTCATGGACAGGAATCTGCCTGCCAGCATAAGGAGACAGATAAGCTGATAAGGAGACTTATAGCAGCAATGCACCTCTGGGAAATATGCAAATTGTCACTTCAGTGAGGAAGTGAAAAAAACTCTAATGCCACCCAATAGGGTAGCAATCCTTGAAACCTTATGACTTCAAGGATTGCTACCTTTATTGGGTGGCATTAGAGTTTTTTTCACTTCCTCACTGAAGTGACAATTTGTATAAAGATTGTCAGTATTCCAGGTTTTCCGGCTTGCCGTGTGACCATTTTGCCCTCAGTCAGCATGGAGATCATTGTTTTGTTTTGCCCTTCTTCCTGTCTCGTTTACATAAAGACCTGGCTCAGGTGAGCATTCATTGCTTGAGTATACTGGTTCCTGGTTTGCTCTTGCTCAGCTGTTCTCCTGGATTCACTCACTTCCTTGGAGCTCTGTGAGATCTCGGTTCATTTTACAGCTTCCTGCATCGTGATTCTGGTGCCCCTGCTTCTACCTTCAGGCTCAGACGTTCAAGTTTGTAAGCAACTTCCCGGTTATTACCGTATGTACTGTGTGCTTTGTGGAACTTGTGTTTTCATCACCTGCTCGGAACTATGTTTAAACTTGTTACCCGGTCATCCGGGTGTGGGGACCTTTTTACCACGGACTATATCTTCCGGTCAATCCGGTACCAGGACTTGTGCTATTGGACTACATGCATCCGGATTTACCTGCTTTGGACTATTAGTTTTTCAGACTGCTTCCATAAGGACTGTGCTCGACGACATATATATTGGGGTTGTATTATGTTGTGTGCTTTTGCTGTGTACTAAGTTCACCTTGTTTTGCTGTGTGTTATAAATACTTTGCAACCAAGAACCCGTCTCTGCTCTTCATTGCCCTTAAGCGATCAGACTCCTCAAAACCTATACAATAGTATTACATTATACTCAAGCCAAAAAAGAGGAGTCTGCTTAGGGCAATGACGGAGACACGGGTGGAGAAGCTTTTCTCCATGGTTAACTCCTTGCAGCAGGAGATGGAGGCGGTGCAAAATAAGGTCCTGGACATGGAGAGACTGCTGGGCCATAATCACCAGGCTGTGGGTCAGGCTCTCCAGGATGTGCAAACCAGAGTGGAGGACCTGGGAAAAATACCCACACCAGCCATCAGTATGCCTAAATTACCCCCGTTTCGGTTCAGTGGTGACCGTACTCAGTTATCAATCAATGTATGCTGTTCTTTGATGTAAATGCTAACTATTTCCGGTCAGATCGGTCAAAAGTATTATGTATAGTTATGTTGTTAACATCACGAGCACTGGCTTGGGTCAATCCCATGATTGAAAGTCATGACATCCGTTTGAATAACCTGGATAATTTCATAACAGCAATGGCGCAGATGTTTGATGACCCTAATCGCCGTACCACCGCAGAAACAGCTCTGCTTTCCCTACGTCAAGGAAAGCGGTCTGTCATTGAATATGGTACTGAATTTAAAAGGTTAGTGGTGGATGTCGATTGGGGAAATAACGCGCTGTTATCCGTGTTCAAAAAGGGACTGTCCGGTACTATTAAGGACGAGTTAGCTCGGGCCGAGTCTCTCCAGGACTTTGAACTGTTTCTGCAACACTGCGTACGCATTGATACCCGATTGACGGAGCGTAGACAGGAAAAGTGGGCAGCTGTAAACCGGATGACTAATTCTGCTTTCCCTCCTAGGGAGCCCACTACTAGGAGTTCACGGGAGGCCGAAGACATTCCCATGCAAGTGGACTCATTACAACAACGGGAAAGCAACGAACGTCACGACTACCGGCTCCGTGAGCGTTTATGCTTTTATTGTGGTCAATCTGATCATTTTTTGATTAACTGCCCAAAATGCCCTAAACGTCCAAATAAGGTTCTGGCAGCCGTAACCGACTGTGATAACACGGACGCAGAATCCGAGATCTCTGACTCAAGTATACACCTGGATGCGGTTTTTCCTTCTGTACTAATGTCAGCTTCACCTAAGGACAACTCTACCCATTGCTCTCTTCCAATTCAGATCCAGTGGGAGGGACAGTTAATTCCTACATCTGCCATGATAGACTCCGGGGCGGGAGGTAACTTCATGGACTCTTCTTTTGCCAGGAGACACGGTATCAAGACACAACAACGAGTCTCACCGATAACCATGGAAACGGTGGACGGTTCTCCATTAGTTTCGGGACCTGTAGATCAGGAGACCGTACCCCTCAACTGTGTAATGAAACCAGGTCATCAGGTGACACTGCCTTTTATGTTGATTTCTTCTCCTCACTTTCCAGTCATTTTAGGACTCCCTTGGCTGCGGTATGAATATCCAATCATCAATTGGGAGACAAAGGAAGTATCTTTCCATCCCCAGGCCGGCCCGACCATCAGTCCAGCAGTACCGGTAACGTACAATGAGGAGGACATTATACAGGTACCTGTTCTCCCCCCAGTCTATAAGGAGTTTACAGATATATGCGACAAGAAAAAAGCAGACCAACTTCCCCCGCATAGACCATACGATTGTCCCATAGACTTGCTTCCAGGGGCCGAGATCCCGTTTGGTCCTGTCTACCCGTTAGCGGCTCCGGAGTTACAATCACTGAAAGACTATATCGACGAAAGCTTAGCCAAGGGGTTTATTCAACCTTCATCCTCACCCGCAGGGGCTCCCATCTTATCCGTGAAAAAGAAAGATGGGACTCTGAGACCGTGTATCGATTACCGGAAGCTTAACAAAATAACCGTCCGGAACCGGTATCCGCTACCATTGATTCCCGAACTGTTGGAGCGAGTACGGCAGGCCAAGATCTTCACCAAATTAGATCTCCGGGGGGCATACAACCTGCTCCGTATACGTCCCGGAGACGAGTGGAAGACGGCATTCAGATGTCGCTATGGCCATTTTGAATACCTGGTGATGCCTTTCGGGCTCTGTAACGCTCCCGCTGCTTTTCAACACTTGGTCAATGATATATTTAGGGATCTATTGGATCAGTTTATGGTAATATACCTGGACGATATCTTAATATTCTCTGATTCTCTACAGGAACACCAGGAGCACGTAAAGGCTGTACTTAACCGTCTGAGAGATAACCACCTATACATCAAGCTGGAGAAATGTGAATTCCATCGCTCACAGATCCACTTCTTAGGGTATGTTATCTCTCCTCAGGGATTAAACATGGAGTCCAGCAAGATCCAGGCGATTCTAGACTGGCCGGTACCAGGAAGCATCAAGGAGGTACAACACTTTATCGGTTTCGCACATTTTTACAGACGCTTCATTCGCAACTTCTCGGAGATTGTGCGTCCTATCACCTTGCTCACCAAGAAGGGGCAGAGGTTCGTATGGTCCACGCAGGCCCAGGGGGCTTTTGATCGTCTCAAGGTTTGTTTTACCTCGGCGCCCATACTGACACACCCGGATCCCGCACTCCCTTTCATTGTGGAAGTCGATGCTTCCGATAATGCACTAGAGGCTATCCTTTCACAAAGGACTGGGGACAAAGAACTCCTACACCCGTGTGCTTTCTTTTCTCATCGGTTGTCCCCTGCAGAAAGGAACTATGATATTGCAGATAAAGAACTGTTAGCCATTATTTCTGCGTTTAAGGAATGGAGACATCATTTGCAGGGAGCATCACAACAAGTGGTAGTTCTCACAGACCATCGTAACCTGGAATTCCTTAAATCTGCTAGGTGCCTGTCTCCACGGCAAGCCCGGTGGAGCCTGTTCCTTAACCAGTTTAATTTCATTGTCTCGTACCGTCCAGGGTCACGTAATGGGAAAGCCGATGCCTTGTCCCGAATCCACGCTGTGGACTCCGTGCCCGGAACCCCATCCAAGACCGTCTTATCGGATGCCAATTTCGTTGGAGTACTCCAGGACCGGGACCTGTGGAAGGACCTCAAGCTGGCCTATGACGGTGACGTATTCCTTGCTGCTCCACCCACTGACGTAAATCTGGTCCTTAAGAATGGCTTGTGGCTGAGGGAACGGCGTATCTATGTCCCGGAGGCTGTAAGACGTCGGGTCCTCAAATTGGTCCATGATTCTGTGTTGGCAGGTCATAGGGGGGTACAGAAGACGCAGGAATTCTTAAGCCGTTTTTTCTGGTGGCCCACCTGCTTAAAGGATGTGAAAGACTATGTACACTCATGTGTGGTTTGTGCCCGGTGCAAAGTGCCTCGTGTTGCTCCTACGGGACTTCTTCAGCCGCTACCCGTACCATCTCGCCCTTGGGGGTCTATCTCGATGGACTTCATTGTGGAGTTGCCTGACTCAGGGGGCCACAATACTATTTTGGTGGTAGTGGACCGATTAACTAAAGCGGCTCATTTCATACCATGTACCAGCCTCCCCACTGCCGCAGAGACAGTAGATCTAGTAGTCCAGAACGTGTTTCGGTTACATGGGGTACCGGATGAGATCATCTCCAACCGGGGGGTGCAATTCACCTCCAAGTTCTGGAAGGGGTTTTGTTCTGCATTGCATATTGACATACGTTTATCTTCTGCCTACCATCCTCAGACAAATGGACAGACGTTCCATCTAATCAAACCTTGGAGCAGTACCTGCGATGTTATGTCAGCCATCTTCAAGATGATTGGTACAAGCTGCTTCCCCTGGCAGAGTTCTCATACAACAATACGCAGAGCAGTTCCACTAAGGTAACACCCTTTTTCGCCAACCTAGGTTATCATCCGACTATTTTACCTAGGTCGCCAGTTGCTACGTCGGTCCCAGCGGTTGGGGACAGAGTGATGATTCTACAGCGGAATCTGGAAGTGCTAAAGGAGTCTCTGGCCTCGGCTCAGGAGCGTTACAAGAAGTCAGCGGATGTCCACCGAAGACCCACACCCGTGTATAAGGTAGGGGATTTGGTGTGGTTATCCACGAAGAATCTGAAGTTGGGTGTTCCTTCACGAAAACTAGGACAGAAATTCATTGGCCCGTTCAAGATTACCGGAATTGTGAGCTCTGTGGCCTGTCGGCTGAAGTTACCACGGACACTGAAGGTACATCCAGTTTTTCATGTGTCTTTATTGAAACCGGTTTTCCATAATACGTTTCAGGGACGCGTTGTGCCTCCCCCCCCACCGGTGGTGGTTGATGGGCACGAACAGTTTGTGGTTCAGGACATCATCGACTCTCGGTTCCATAGGCATCGGCTTCAGTATCTTGTTCGTTGGCAGGGGTACTCTCCCGAGGACGATTCTTGGGAACCGGTAGGTAACATCTCCGCTCCCCAGAAAGTTGCGCAGTTCCATCGGAGGTATCCGGACAAGCCTGGTCCGGGATCGTCCTGAGGCCGTTTGCAGGGGGGGAGTGATGTCAGTATTCCAGGTTTTCCGGCTTGCCGTGTGACCATTTTGCCCTCAGTCAGCATGGAGATCATTGTTTTGTTTTGCCCTTCTTCCTGTCTCGTTTACATAAAGACCTGGCTCAGGTGAGCATTCATTGCTTGAGTATACTGGTTCCTGGTTTGCTCTTGCTCAGCTGTTCTCCTGGATTCACTCACTTCCTTGGAGCTCTGTGAGATCTAGGTTCAATTTACAGCTTCCTGCATCGTGATTCTGGTGTCGCTGCTTCTACCTTCAGGCTCGGACGTTCAAGTTTGTAAGCAACTTCCCGGTTATTACGGTATGTACTGTGTGCTTTGTGGAACTTGTGTTTTCATCACCTGCTCGGAACTGTGTTTAAACTTGTTACCCGGTCATCCGGGTGTGGGGACCTTTTTGCCACGGACTATATCTTCCGGTCAATCCGGTACCATGACTTGTGCTATTGGACTACATGCATCCGGATTTACCTGCTTTGGACTATTGGTTTTTCAGACTGCTTCCATAAGGACTGTGCTCGACGACATATATATTGGGGTTGTATTATGTTGTGTGCTTTTGCTGTGTACTAAGTTCACCTTGTTTTGCTGTGTGTTATAAATACTTTGCACCCAAGAACCCGTCTCTGCTCTTCATTGCCCTTAAGCGATCAGACTCCTCAAAACCTATACAATAGTATTACAAAGATATAAATCCATGTGAGACATTCATTCCTGCTTTAAATGTGTTAAAAATTCATCATTAGGTTGTATTCTCACACTCTCTTGATTCTCTGTGATCTGAAGTTACCTTTAAGAACTAGTATTTTCATATCAAATAGTGTGTGATCAGGCCTACAAAAGTGTTTAGACACAGGGAAATCTGTCCTTCTTTCCTTTATTGTATGGTGACGAGAGTTCATCCTAGTTCTGAGTTGTTGCCCTGTCTCCCCTACATATTTAGGGTGGGCCAGTTATGGGTGCACCTAAATAAAATGGGAATGGTTTGTGATATCAACTTCCTGTTTCTGGCACATTAGTATATGGGAGTGGGAAAACTTTTCCAGAAGGTTGGTGACCATGGCAGCAATTTTGAAGTCGGATATTTTGGACCCAACTTTATTTTTATTTAAAATGGAAGAGGGTCATGTGACACATCAAACATATTGAGAATTTCACAAGAAAAACAATGGTGTGCTTGGTTTTAACATACCTTTATTCTTTCATGAGTTATTTACAAGTTTATGACCACTTATAAAATGTGTTCAAAGTGCTGCCCATTGTGCTGGATTGCCAATTCCACCCTCTTCTCCCACTCTTGACACACTGATAGCAATACTGCAGAAAAAATGCTATCACAGGCTTCCAGTATCCATTGTTTCAGATGCTGCACATATCGTATCTTCACAACAAAGACCATTCCCTTCAGATAAGTGATGAGGCAAACTTCTTTGTGCATAGTGAAGTTAACAAACCAAACCACCGCTATTGGTCTGACACTAACCCAGAGTAGATAGATCCCTCAAAGACTGTAGGAACACTAAAAATTGATGGTATGGTATAAGGGATACAAAGATAGTGGGGCCATTCTTCATCAAAAGAAACCTCAATGCCACTGGATATCTGAATCATGTAGCAATTTCAGATATCCAGTGGCATTGAGGTTTCCATTGATGAAGAATGGTCTCACTATCTTTGTCTTTTCCGTTGTCTGGGGAAAATGGGGTGCTAGTGCTATCAGACCAACAACTGTCCACTGGTTACCTGCCCTGACCCACATGGCACCTGCAAACCTGAGAAGACAAGACAAGAATACACCAAAGTAATAAAAAATGGAAACCTCCCAGTACATCAAAACATCCAAGATGTCCAAATACAGTGACTGAAATCTAGACATCCACCCATCCAAACTGCAAATACTCTGTGTAAACATGATTTTAATTTAGAATAGAAATGGCGAGAACTTTAGGTCAGCGCAGTAGGCGTTGAGCTTAAAACATTTCCTCACCCACAAAACCCACCACCAGGTTTCAATCTACCAAGGAAAACCTGGATCACCCTAAATCAGAGCAATCTGTGGTGGCAGATCTTATGTATAAGTGGGGAAAATCTGACTCTCCTGCCTGTGACTGTGGAGCTAAGTGTCAAACAATTCATCACATTGTTGCGGAGTGTCCCCTAAGATCTTACACTGGTGACAAGAACGACTTCTATACTGGAAATGACATTGCAATTGCATATATAGACAACCTCAACATCCAACTCTGATCTCTATAACTCTGTTCCTTTAAATCACTGCATACTATTTGTTGTTTATCCTTGTATGGTGCAAAATACTTGTTCATACGATTAATCATAACATATTTTGTTTATTCCTTTGTTTGCACCTGGGCTTTCATAATAATCTCTGTTATCTAATTAACTTGCTGATATTTTCAAACATTATGTGTAGTTATATCTGAGTACCTAATGAAATTCCTGCTCCTTCAGATGGGTCCAAGGCCAATCTAAAAATCTACCCTCTTTGATCTTTTGACATTGCACAGACTACAGCAAGTTCCTTCAGCTCAGTGTCCTGCGCTGAATCGGCGGACAAGAGTAGTTCCTTAATTAACATATCTTCCACCATGATTCTCTCTGCATATCCTGCGCATGAACTCTTAGTATAGTATACCCGAAGTCATCTACAAAAAGCTTAGATTCTGCATTAGCATTTGAGTTTCAACAACATTCCCAAATTCCCATGAGTATCAAACAACCAGTATCATCATCAGAAAATATTTAATTGAATTATAGACCCATCAATCTTTTCTTTTTTTTTCATGTTCTGCCAGTTCCTATGCCCCCTCTTTTGAATCATCAATAAAAATATAGCTTGGTTCAATATACAGTATATAAGAGAATAGAACACAAGCAGAGATATATTTATCCATCAATAACTATATTTATTATCCAGATCTGATGAAATATTGTGGTGATTTGTTCTTCATCTTCTGAACAATTATTCAATGCAATAATATCATTTACTTATAAAAAATTCAATAAGAATCTAATTTTGAAATAATCCACATAAAAAAGGTGCAAGACCATCACAATAGGAAATCACTATATATTAAATATTAATTAAGTCATATGAAACAATATTATTAGTTTCTTACAAAGTCCAAATTACCCAATTGTTGACCTAGATACTCAAAACCATATAGCCTTGTCAAGTCTTTTCTTTCCTTTAAGGACTCCATGAAAAGATGGATGGTACTTATCTTTAACTAAAGTCCTGAACTGACAAATTAACTATTTTCCCGTAACTTTTACACATAATTCTATATTTTCTTGTAACAATTATTTCATGAACACAATTCAATAAATTCCTATTATTTTTCTAAAACCTATTACAAAGTCATCCCGATGTATGAGTATTACCTAAAATTCTATATATGCATATCATATGAATTTACTATACAGTTAGCTAGAACTAGTGATGAGCGAGTAGTAAGATATATGGGTTTGGATGGCGCTAACCGAATACTTTGAATGAGTTTCAAATCCAATGCAAGTCAAGAGGCAACTTTATTGGATCTGAATACTGAACAAGTTCTAAGTATTCGGTTAGAGCTATCCGAACCTGAATATCTTACTACTCGCTCATGTCTGGTTAGAACCTGTAAAGTAGAAACTATTTTAGTTTACTGGAGATAATGTAAACACTCATCATCAACATTGTATAGGGTGGGCCATTTATATGGATGCACCTAAATAAAATGGGAATGGTTGGTGATATCAACTTCCTGTTTGTGGCACATTAGTATATGGGAGGGGGAAAACTTTTCCAGATGGATAGTGACCATGGTGGCCATTTTGAAGTCAGCCATTTTGGATCCAACTTTATTTTTTTCAATGGGAAGAGGGTCATGTGACACATCAAACATATTGAGAATTTCATTAGAAAAGCAATGGTGTGCTTGGTTTTTAACGTATCTTTATTCTTTCATGAGTTATTTACAGGTTTATGACCACTTTTAAAATGTGTTCAAAGTGCTGCCCATTGTGTTGGATTGACAATGCAACCCTCTTCTCCCACTCTTGACACACTGATAGCAACACCGCAGAAGAAATGCTAGCACAGGCTTCCAGTATCCGTTTTTCAGATGCTGCACATCACATATCTTCACATCATAGGCAATTGCCTTCAGATGAGTGATAAGGTAAACTTCTTTGTGAATGGTGAAGTTAACAAACAAAACCACCGCTATTGGTCTGACACTAACCCACAGTGGATAATTCCCTACAAGACAGTAGGAACACAAAAATTGATGGTATGATGTGGTATATGGGGTACAAAGGGAGTGGGACAATTCTTCATCAAAGGAAACCTCAATGCCACTGGATATCTGAATCATGTAGCAATTTCAGATGTCCAGTGTCATTGAGGTTTCCATAGATGAAGAATGAAAAACAAGGTAAAAATACAATGAACAAACTAACATTGAAACTGATACAACGGGGAGAGAGGACCCTGCCCTTGCAGGCTTACATTCTACAGGGTAGTGGGGAGAGACAAAGTAGCTTGGGTCTGTTGTGGTTGTGTTGGAGACCAGGTTCAGTGGTGGTGGAGCACCTTGTCCAGTGGTGGTGAAGTGGCACTGTGGTCATTGCAGACTGTAGGCTGTTCTGAAGAGATGGGTTTTCAGGTTCCACTTGAAGGTTCTAAGTGTGGGGGACAGTCAAATATTTTGGGGTGCAGAATTCCAGAGAATAGGGGATGCTCGGGCGAAGTCTTGAAGATGGTTACATGAGGAACGTACAAGTGTGGAGGAAAGGAGGAGGTCTAGGGAGGATCGAAGATTATGAGTTAGATGATATCGGGAGATAAGTTAAGAGATATATGGGGGTTATAGATTGTGGACGGCTTTGTAAATCAGTGTTAGTAGTTTGAATTAGATATGTTGGTGAATTGGGAGCCAGGGGAGGGATTTGCAAAAGGGAGAAGTGGTGGAATAATGAGAAGAGAGGTGGATTAGTCAAGCAGCAGAGTTAAAGACACATTGGAGAGGTATGAGAGTGTTAGCAGGGAGGCCGCAGAGGAGGAGGTTGCAATAGAGACGGGAGATGATGAGAGCATGCACTAGTAGTTTAGTAGATTGAAGGTTGAGGAAGAGACAGATTCTGGAAATATTTTCGAGTTGGAGGCAGCAGGAGGTGACAATCCCCACCAATCCACTCCCCCATGTTAAGGTAGGTTGAGATTGAATGATGTATTGGTATTATGCACTTGTGTTACCTTTGTCATTGGGGCCTGGTATGTCCTGCTAAGTGCACTGGATATCAGAATTTCTGCTTGTTATTGGTAAATTGTATGGTGCTCAGAGAGCACTGGTAAATTCAGGAAATACTCAAGAAGGAGACCCTGAAAAGAGTCTCCACATTTTAAAAATTTAGGTATACTGCTATGCTGCTGCAAAAGAAAGAGGGTCAAGTAGCCTGTTAAGTAACAGAAGTTGTAACTTTCTTTGGATAGAATGAGCTGGAGTTTGATCAGCACAGCTCTCATATCTTTACATTACATATACACCTCAATGCAATAAACTGGAGAAACAAATGGAGTTTTTTGTGTAAAAACATCAAAAATACTTTACTTGAATATCAAATGAAAAAACTCAGTGAAAAAACAAAACACGTGTTACATATACAATGGGAGTCACAGGAGAGAAATTATAACAAACAAAACAAATAAGAGAGGCAGTGAGTACTCAGATAACCAATGGTTTAAAACCTGATAAATGGTTTAGTAGAAAAGGCACAAAGCTACATGTTTAAAGGAATATAATGAAGATATGCTGGCACCTTCATCCGATGAAAATGTTTTTACTTTATTATGTAATTCACAACATTAAAATAAAAGCATCTTGGTGGCTGAGCATGCCCCGTCAGACGCGTTTCGATAAAAATCTTTATCAATGACAAAGAGGCAACAAAACAACATGCACTATATATACAAAAAACATTACACCTGTGAGATTACAAACGAGTGTCACCTGAATGGGTTAAGTAAAAAACAAAATGACTTGAATGGTCTCATTATAGAATATAGGAAAAGAGTTCTCTAAAATGCAAAGGAACTACTTTATATTACAACATGAAGGATAGCAGCAAAGATACAAGAA
Source organism: Allobates femoralis (assembly GCA_033576535.1). Taxonomy (NCBI): domain Eukaryota; kingdom Metazoa; phylum Chordata; class Amphibia; order Anura; family Aromobatidae; genus Allobates; species Allobates femoralis. The sequence continues at coordinate 146,129,988 of JARQOC010000001.1, forward strand.
CATATCTATTATATAATTGCCGTAGCGACTTCCGTCGGAGCGGCGCTGCTTCCGGTGGCTTGGTTAGCGAGTCCGAGCTGCTTCTCCTGGACTCTCCCCGTGGCCGCGTAGCGGCCACGGCGACTCCCGAAGCAATGCCCGCAAAGCGGGCATTGCGAGTCGTTGCAGCCTCGCGAAGCAATGCCCGCGAAGCGGGCATTGCGAGTCGCTGACACCCACTAACCAAGCCACAGAAGCCCATACTACTGTAGTGTACACCGCTATATTATACTACAGTCCCATGCCCATAAGCGCCATGGGACTGTAGTATACCATCGCGCTGTACACTACAGCCCTCTGACGCTCTAAGCCACTACGCGCTGTACACTACACTAACCAAGCCACACAACCCCATACTACTGTACTGTACACCGCTATACTATACTACAGTCCCATGCCCATAAGCGCCATGGGACTGTAGTATACCATCGCGCTGTACACTACAGCCCTCTGACGCTCTAAGCCACTACGCGCTGTACACTACAGCCCCCTGCCCCCGCACCCCTACCCCCTACCGCCCTAACCCACTACCCCGCCGCAAGCCCCTACCCCCTGCCGCCCTAACCCCTAAGCCACTACCCCGACGCCGAAGCCCCTACCCCCTGCCGCACTACCCCGCCGCACCCACTACCCTCTGCCGCAAGCCACTACCCCCTGCCGCCCTAACCCAATACCCCGCCGCAAGCCCCTACCCCCTGCCGCCCTAACCCCTAAGCCACTACCCCGCCGCCGAAGCCCCTACCCCCTGCCGCCGTAAGCCACTAGCCCGCATCCGCACCTAAACCCCTGCCGCCGCAAGCCCCTAACCCCTAAGCCGCACCTAATCCCCTACCCCTACCCCCTAAACCGCACCTAAACCCCTGCCGCCGCAAGCCCCTAACCCCTAAGCCACACCTAATCCCCTACCCCTACCCCCTAAACCGCACCTAAACCCCTGCCGCCGCAAGCCCCTAACCCCTAAGCTGCACCTAATCCCCTACCCCTACCCCTAAACCGCACCTAAACCCCTGCCGCCGCAAGCCCCTAACCCTAAGCCGCACCTAATCCCCTACCCCTACCCCCTAAACCGCACCTAAACCCCTGCCGCCGCAAGCCCCTAACCCCTAAGCTGCACCTAATCCCCTACCCCTACCCCTAAACCGCACCTAAACCCCTGCCGCCCTAAGCCCCTACCCCCTAAGCCGCACCTAACCCCCTACCCCCTGCCGCCCTAAGCCACTACGCCGCATCCGCACCTAAACCCCTGCCGCCGCAAGCCCCTACCCCTTAAGCCGCACCTAATCCCCTACCTCTACCCCCTAAACCGCACCTAAACCCCTGCCGCCCTAAGCCCCTAACCCCTAAGCCGCACCTAATCCACTACCCCTACCCCCTAAGCCGCACCTAAACCCCTGCCGCCCTAAGCCCCTACCCCCTAAGCCCCTACCCTCTAAGCCCCGCCGCTTTCCCTAACACCTAAGGCCCTACACCCGAAGCCCCCGCCGTCCCCTAACCTAACGTCCCCGTCCATCACTTACATGCCTTCAAGTCATCTGATCGTCCGTCCGATCCTCAAGTCCTCCGTCCGGCCAGGCGTCCTCTTCCTCCGGTCCCGGGGGTCTTCTCTCTTCTTTCCGCCATCTCCGCCTCTTCGTCCGTCCCCGGGGATCTTCTGTCTTCTTTCCGACAACTTCCAGCTCCGACGTCCTCTTCAACTAACATTAAGATACAATGGACGATCAATCCGCCATTGTATCTCAATGAAATGTGAAGGGCTCTTCTGATTGGTCGCTGTGTACTGCCCTCAGCCAATCAGAAGAGCCCCTCATTCAGTTCTCATTCAGGTCCGTCTTTTTTCCCATTGACATACATTAGCGGTGTGTTGGCGATTTTATGGCCGGCCACCTGGTTCTATTTGTCGGCCCTAAAATCGCGGACACACCGCTAATGCATGTCTATGGCCAAGTCAGCTCGAATTCTGATTGGTCGGCGTTCAATCCGAAATCGGGCTGACTGCCCATAGAGATGCATTAGCGGTGTGTCCGCGATTTTAGGGCCGACAAATAGAACCAGGTGGTCGGCCATAAAATCGCCGACACACCGCTAATGCATGTCTATGGGCAAGTCAGCTCGAATTCTGATTGGTCGGCGTTCAATCCGAAATCGGGCTGACTGCCCATAGAGATGCATTAGCGGTGTGTCCGCGATTTTAGGGCCGACAAATAGAACCAGGTGGTCGGCCATAAAATCGCCGACACACCGCTAATGCATTTCAATGGGAAAAAAGAAAGGCGGACCTCAATGAGAACTGCGTCTCAGCCTAAATAATAAATTAAATAATAAAAAAAAGAATTAAAAAAGAATTAAAAAATAATAAAAAAATAAATTAAAAATAATAAAAAATTCAATAAAAATAATAATAAAAAAATAAAATATATGCTAATAAGATCAGCCCTTTGCGGACCTGAATGAGAACTGCCTCTCAGCCTAAATAATAAATTAAATAATAAAAAAAATAATTAAAAAAGAATTAAAAAATAATAAAAAAATAAATTAAAAATAATAAAAAATTCAATAAAAATAATAATAAAAAAATAAAATATATGCTAATAAGATCAGCCCTTTGCGGACCTGAATGAGAACTGCCTCTCAGCCTAAATAATAAATTAAATAATAAAAAAAATAATTAAAAAAGAATTAAAAAATAATTAAAAAATTAATTAAAAATAATAAAAAATTCAATAAAAATAATAATAAAAAAATAAAATATATGCTAATAAGATCAGCCCTTTGCGGACCTGAATGAGAACTGCCTCTCAGCCTAAATAATAAATTAAATAATAAAAAAAAGAATTAAAAAAGAATTAAAAAATAATTAAAAAATTAATTAAAAATAATAAAAAATTCAATAAAAATAATAATAAAAAAATAAAATATATGCTAATAAGATCAGCCCTTTGCGGACCTGAATGAGAACTGCCTCTCAGCCTAAATAATAAATTAAATAATAAAAAAAATAATTAAAAAAGAATTAAAAAAATAATAAAAAAATTAATTAAAAATAATAAAAAATTCAATAAAAATAATAATAAAAAAATAAAATATATGCTAATAAGATCAGCCCTTTGCGGACCTGAATGAGAACTGCCTCTCAGCCTAAATAATAAATTAAATAATAAAAAAAATAATTAAAAAAGAATTAAAAAATAATAAAAAAATTAATTAAAAATAATAAAAAATTCAATAAAAATAATAATAAAAAAATAAAATATATGCTAATAAGATCAGCCCTTTGCGGACCTGAATGAGAACTGCCTCTCAGCCTAAATAATAAATTAAATAATAAAAAAAATAATTAATTAAAAAAGAATTAAAAAATAATAAAAAAATTAATTAAAAATAATAAAAAATTCAATAAAAATAATAATAAAAAAATAAAATATATGCTAATAAGATCAGCCCTTTGCGGACCTGAATGAGAACTGCCTCTCAGCCTAAATAATAAATTAAATAATAAAAAAAATAATTAAAAAAGAATTAAAAAATAATAAAAAAATTAATTAAAAATAATAAAAAATTCAATAAAAATAATAATAAAAAAATAAAATATATGCTAATAAGATCAGCCCTTTGCGGACCTGAATGAGAACTGCCTCTCAGCCTAAATAATAAATTAAATAATAAAAAAAATAATTAAAAAAGAATTAAAAAATAATAAAAAATTAATTAAAAATAATAAAAAATTCAATAAAAATAATAATAAAAAAATAAAATATATGCTAATAAGATCAGCCCTTTGCGGACCTGAATGAGAACTGCCTCTCAGCCTAAATAATAAATTTAATAATAAAAAAATAATTAAAAAATAATTAAAAATTATAAAAAAATAAATAAAACATAATTAAAAAATAAATAACAAATAATAAATAATAATTTAAAAAAAAATGCTAATAATAATATTACTGCTAATAATAATGCTATTAATGCTAATAATTATGTTATTAATGCTATTATTAATGCTAATAATGCTATTATTAATTCTATTAATGCTAATAATAATGCTATTAATGCTATTAATAATGTTATTAATGCTATTATTAATGCTAATAATCCTATTATTAATGCTATTTATGCTAATAATAATGCTCTTAATGCTATTAATAATGTTATTAATGCTATTATTAATGCTAATAATGCTATTATTAATTCTATTAATGCTAATAATAATGCTATTAATGCTATTAATAATGTTATTAATGCTATTATTAATGCTAATAATGCTATTATTAATGCTATTTATGCTAATAATAATGCTATTAATGCTATTAATAATGCTATTAATGCTATTAATAATGCTATTAATCCTATTATTTATGCTATTAATGCTATTAATGCTAATATTTATCCTATTAATGGTATTATTAATGCTGTTAATGCTAATAATAATGCTATTAATGCTATTAATAATGTTATTAATGCTATTATTAATGCTAATAATGCTATTATTAATTCTATTAATGCTAATAATAATGCTATTAATGCTATTAATAATGTTATTAATGCTATTATTAATGCTAATAATTCTATTATTAATGCTATTTATGCTAATAATAATGCTATTAATGCTATTAATAATGTTATTAATGCTATTATTAATGCTATTAATGCTAATAATAATGCTATTAATGCTATTAATAATGTTATTAATGCTATTAATAATGCTAATAATGCTATTATTAATGCTATTAATGCTAATAATAATCCTATTAATGCTATTAATAATGCTATTCATGCTATTAATAATACTATTAATGCTATTAATGCTAATAATAATGCTATTAATGCTATTAATAATGTTATTAATGCTATTATTAATTCTATTAATTTTAATAATAATGCTATTAATGCTATTAATAATGTTATTAATGCTATTATTAATGCTAATAATGCTATTTATGCTAATAATAATGCTATTAATGCTATTAATAATGCTATTAATGCTCTTATTTATGCTATTAATGCTATTAATGCTAATATTTATCCTATTAATGGTATTATTAATGCTATTAATGCTAATAATAATGCTATTAATGCTATTAATGCTAATAATAATGCTATTAATGCTAATAATAATGTTATTAATGCTATTATTAATGCTAATAATGCTATTATTAATGCTATTAATGCTAATAATAATGCTATTAATGCTATTAATAATGCTATTAATGCTATTAATAATGTTATTAATGCTATTATTAATACTAATAATGCTATTATTAATGCTATTAATGCTAATAATAATGCTATTAATGCTATTAATAATGCTATTAATGCTATTAATTATGCTATTAATGCTAATATTTATCCTATTAATGCTATTAATGCTAATAATAATTCTATTAATGCTAATAATAATGCTATTAATGCTATTAATGCTATTAATTATGCTATTAATGCTATTAATGCTAATAATAATGCTATTAATTCTATTAATAATGCTATTAATGCTATTAATAATGTTATTAATGCTATTATTAATGCTAATAATGTTATTATTAATGCTATTAATGCTATTAATAATGTTATTAATGCTATTATTAATGCTAATAATGCTATTATTAATGCTATTAATGCTAATAATAATGCTATCAATGCTATTAATAATGTTATTAATGCTATTATTAATGCTAATATTGCTATTAATAATGCTATTAATGCTAATAATAATGATATTAATGCTATTAATACTGTTATTAATGCTCATAATACTGCTAATAATGCTATTAATACTGCTATTACTGCTAATAATAATGCTATGGCTTATATTATTGCTATTGATGATGCGATTATTATTTAAAAATCTTTAAAAAAACAATAAACATATTTTAGATACCCGATGCATTTGCATCAGGCTAACAGCTATAACTACTATAATCAAATTAATGCACGTTCTAGAATCCCGATGCATTTGCATCGGGCTCACAGCTAGTGCATATGTATAATGTAAAAAGGCAATATATTAAATGAATAGTGGCAATGTACAGAGAGAGGGGATACACTTAACGCAAAATATTATACACAATTGTTGGATGTACTGGAGAGTGATTATAATAAACAGGCTACTGACATAGAACAAAGACTGAAAACCAGGGGCTACAAAGTGTGGGTTATCAATCGCGCCAAAAAAAATCGTCGAGAGTAAAACCAGAGAGCAGTTGATGGACTGTCACAAACAACATAATCAACGTCTCTTATCTCAAAATAGGAAACAACCCATTACCTTTTCTACCCCATTTAGCACTGATTACAACGGCATCGTGGACATTTTACATAAATATGTTCCGATGCTATATCAAGATACATCATTGCGCAAGGTTCTAAATTATGGATTCAGGTGCGTTGCTAGGAAGGGTCGCGATCTTTCCAGTCATGTGTCACCGAGTCTCTTTAAGCAAGTGGACTGCCACAGCAAACCCACTTGGCTACGATACACTGGCAATTTTAAATGTGGTCAACCTCGTTGTAATCTATGCAGGTACATGAAAAAAACAGATGTATTCCAGGATAGATCTAGCGGTAGAATTTATAAAATAAAAAATTACATTAACTGTGCGACCACCTTTGTGGTTTACATGGCTTCTTGCATGTCCTGCAATTTAGATTATATTGGTTGTACCAGTCGGCCTCTAAGAAAACGTATCTCAGAACATATATCGGCAGCCAACCCTTCATCCTCAGGGAATAGACGCTCTATGTCAGGCTTATCTAAGCATTTATCTTAACATCACGGTGGCGACACCAGCAAGTTGTCTGTTAAAGGATTGGAGGTGGTGAGGAGCTCAGTACGAGGAGGGGATCGAATCCAAGACATGTTAAATCGTGAAAATTTCTGGATATTATGCTTGAATAGCAGATTTCCAGGGGGAATGAATTATAGGAGCTATTTGATGTATTTTTATTAATACAAGTGTTTTTTGTTGAAATTAACTATTCCTGTTCAAATACATCCTTATATCAGGACAGGCTCCTACTGTTTCTTCCTAATCCAAGTTATATCCAGTACATCCAACAATTGTGTATAATATTTTGCGTTAAGTGTATCCCCTCTCTCTGTACATTGCCACTATTCATTTAATCTATTGCCTTTTTACATTATACATATGCATATGTTCTTGTATCTTTGCTGCTATCCTTCATGTTGTAATATAAAGTAGTTCCTTTGCATTTTAGAGAACTCTTTTCCTATATTCTATAATGAGACCATTCAAGTCATTGTGTTTTTTACTTAACCCATTCAGGTGACACTCGTTTGTAATCTCACAGGTGTAATGTTTTTTGTATATATATTGCATGTTGTTTTGTTGCCTCTTTGTCATTGATTAAGATTTTATCGAAACGCGTCTGACGGGGCATGCTCAGCCACCAAGATGCTTTTATTTTAATGTTGTGAATTACATAATAAAGTAAAAACTTTTTCATCGGATGAAGGTGCCAGCATATCTTCATTATATTCCTTGACTTGGGCGGTGGCCGGCCGTCAGCTGCAGCACCTGACTGGATCTTCTGAGAAGGAGGGGTGAGCTTACTCCTATTCCCTGTTCCCTGTGAGTTTGTTTACATGTTTAAAGACCAACAATGGATTTGGCCACTTGTACCGTATATAAAATTACATAACCTTTGGTAAAAAAAATAGTCCCCATTCAATAAATATAAATCCCCTCATGTAGTTTAAGTCTACTGTGATAGTAAAATAATGGCACACAATAGCTTTGTGTATCTTTAACAATAATGGTCCATAGGTTATTTCATAGCATGTTGTCATAAAAAAACTGTTAAAAACTAATATACAACTCGAACACTTAGCCTTTTCCTTCTTAAACCACACCCATTCACCTTTCCACCACCAATGTTTAATGGACAAAGATTTGACAATGACTTGCTGGAGGCCAAAAAAGGTTATTTCAGAACAGAGAATTAGCAATTACTTTTTTGAGGCCAAAAAAAGGTATGTTAGGGGAATCACAACGATTTGTCAAAAACGTGTTTAAGGCCAAAATAAAGTTTTTTTTCATAACAGAGAATTAGCAATTACTTTTTTGAGACAAAAAAAAAGCATTTTAAGGGAACCACAAAGATTTGGCAATCACTTGTTTAAGACTAAAGAAAAGGTTACTTAACAACAGACAGACATTAGGCAATTACTTTTGTGAGCCCAAAAAAGGCTTGTTAGGGGAACCACCAAGATTTGACAATCAATCATTTGAAACCAAGGAAAAAGGTTATTTGAGGACAGATATTTGGCAATTACTATTTTGAGGCCAATAAAGGCCTGTTAGGGGAACTACTAAGATTTTGCAATCACTTGTTTGTGGCCAAAAAAAGTTTATTTGCGAACAGACAGAGATTTTGCAATTACTTTTATGAAGCCAAAAAGTCCTGTTAGGGGAACCACAATGTTTGGCAATCACTCATTTGAGACAAAAAAAAAAACAACAATATTTGAGAACAGGCAGAGATTTGACAATTACTTTTTTTAGGTCAAAAAAGGCCTATTAGGGATCCCACATAGATTTGGCAATCACTTGTGAAATGATTCATATTTATTGATTGACCCGCTTACCCTCCTATCTATCTAAAAAGTGATCGGATAGATAGCTATCTTTTTGTGTAGCAGCTGCACAGAGAAGCACAGAACAGCAGCACTGTCCCTAAACAGTAACACTCTCGAAATGGCGCCAGCCTGACATGTCCTCTCATTATATGCTGATGGACATGTGACTTAGGCAGCCAATGACACCAGCCCTTTTGTCTCAACATTGTGGGTGATTTATGTGCCTTGATTAGCTGCAGGAAAATCCACACATTAAGTGCTGGTGAAAAAAATGGAGTCTGACACTCCTCTGACCTGTCCCCACCGACTACCCTCATCAAACACATTCTGCCCCACTATCCTATACAGACATAAGGTAGAAGAAAAGCATCACTGCAAACGTATTGCTTTTTTCATTCCAGTTACCTAACAAAGCTGAGTTTGCCAATTTTTTAGCAAAATGTTCGGCTTCCCGATCCTGAATCTGTTAGGTTTGTGCCGAATTTGAAACATGTGAACATGTTTGGAGAAAGTTTACACAACACTAATCAGGGCTGCAATGATGTTTTTTGTATTATCCATGAATGAGAAAAGGGCAGATTCTATAGGTTCTTCAGGTGCAAATGTCAAGAGTGGGCAAGAGACTTAACTACTATCTAATTGGTATGGGGATTTTTAGTCTGATCTACTGTACTTTTTAAAGCTTTGACCATTTAAAGTGTCTAGGGCAGTGTATATGCAAAATATAGCCCTGGGCATGACCTCTCATCCATCACCAGCGTCGTCCATAGAATGAATGTGCTGGTACATAGTGACATAAGAAGATATTGTTTGAGCAGGTCTAAGTGGAGATGTGTAACACAGTATCATATGCATTTCACTTGTAAAATATCTGTCACATTTGTGGTTGCTGTCATGCTGCGTGTACTGCATGGAGCTCTTAAGAAATTCCTGTCCTCAATGTAGAGAGTGATTTACAGCTTGCAGTAATTCACTCGAACTTGCTACACAACTATCTTTTTTACTTATTCTGGGTGATATTTTAAGTCTTTAAAATAATTTGACATTTCCTAGAGATACTAAAATGCAATGTTTAAACTCTCAATGGTCATCCAGAATGACAGAAATTATTATTCTCATTATTTGCTTTTAATAATAATAATAATAATAATAATAATAATAATAATAATAACTATTATTATTATTATTATTTCTCATTTAAAGGATCATTGTATAAAATATTTACAGGAATATTAGAACTATGCTTGTAATGATATCACGAAAAGCATTAAATACCAATAAAAATACTTTATTAACAGATTCCTTTCATCTGTATCCCTCTTACCTTAACATGGGTTCAAGTGAGAGCAATTATATAGAAATCTTCCCTAATTTAATTGAGATGCTAAGATCAGAAATAAGTGTGTTCCAGGAAATTGAACAAGGTCAGTAATATATTTGAAACAGTGGATTTCTGGGAAATCGGAGCATGCTTTTTATAGTAAAGTCAGGAATGTAGTAGAAAGGTTATAAAATAAACAAGATGCACTTATAGAAAATAGAGTTATGACTAAATTACAACCAAAGAATTTACTGCTAAAGGAAAGAAGTTTGAAATTGAATCCATTTATTAGGGGAACATCCATAAAGCACACATATGAAGCAATGTTCATTAAGCAGTGCAGTTAACGATGTCAATAAGAGCCTATACATGCAATATATATCAGGCAAATCACTCTGCAGGGAGAGAGAATGCGTCCCCCGGTTCTATTTATGGTAAGTGACTTATTGTAAAGGTATAAGCACACCCTTTCACTGAAAATGACTGCTCATAAAATGTTACTTTTATTGATCTCTCAAATATTAAATAAATTGTTAAACTTATTGTTTATTTTTAGCGCTCTCATTGACAGACTTGCACATTTTTTTTTTATTCAGGTAAATTCAGGTGATGGTTGATGGTTTTGCTTAAAATTTTGCTTCTTATGGAACTTTTATTTTTTATGGGTCTGCTCATCTTTAGTAGAGACGTAAAGAACCACAAATATCAGCACATAAGATTGGTATCCTAAATACACAAACCTGTCCGTTCTTTGGTTTGGGTAAGCATCTAATCAGAGCAAGGTTATTTGCCCACTGTACTTCTTTTTTGTGCTGCTTTTATGCTGTGTTTGTCAGCTGTACAAAAGCAGCATAAACCTATTGTGTTAGATATCATACAAACACGTACCAATGCAGCACAAATAAAGGGATCGCACAAGCACAGACAGACACAAATAGAGACAGACAGAAAGGCAGACAGAGGCCAGGATAACACATGCAATCCGTTTTTGCCTTAAATCAATTTTTGGGATCATTTTAGGCATATTAACGCATGGTGCACTTAAGTGTCATTGCGTTTTTTAACAGCACATGCATTTTTGTTCAGCATCCCAAAAAACACTGCATGCAGTGTTTGTGTGTGTTGTTAAAAAACGCATGCGTTTTTATTTAATATGGGGCCCTATGGGAAACACATGCGCTAACGCACGGTACATATAAGCACCATGCATTAGCGCATATGCATTTCTAAGAAAAAATGACCAAGTCCAAAAATTTCCAAAAAACGTCCAGGACCACAGGGGACACTATTGGCACCCTTAGAAAAACTGATCCGTTTTTTAAGGGCTAAAAAAAACGGATTTGTATGTGTGAACCTGGCCAGAGACAGACAATTTCTCACCCTCCTCAGCGATTGCACGGTAATCCCCGTGGACTATTGGCCAGATCTTTTGCATCATGTGACAGGCTGAGTAACCTGGTGCCAAAGGTACTGGCAGATAGATAGAGATATCTCCCACCGCTGCATGGAGGAAGAGTCACAGGGGATCTCTGGGGATTGCTGTGGGATCGCTGGGAAGGGTAAGTATTGGTGTGTTTTTATTTTGGAAATTGCAGGAAAAAAGCACCACAAATGGACTGTAGGAATACCCATCTGTTTGTGGTGCTTTTTTTCTGGAGGATAGAATGGGGTCTATGAGAAACACGCGCCCAAAAATGGCCAAGTTAATTGCAGGGACATAAAAAAAAACTCTGGCGATTTCTACTACCAAAACGCAGCATCCAACAATGAACATGTAGGCACAGCTTATGGAAAATCACATTGACTTTCATTACAAAGCTGTGGGTGCTGCATTTCTGGTGCAGAAACATAGCAAAGCAATGCACCAAAAAGGTCCAGTGATACTTAGGGTTAGGCTGGCTTCACACCACGATTTTTGGCTGTCAGGTTGTGTCCGGTGTTTTGCAGGATGCACCAGACACAACCTGACAGCACCGGACGAGCAGAACCAGAGGGCAAATCAGCCCTCCGATCCTGCTTTTTACTGACTTCATTTCTGACGCTGTCCAGTGCTGAAATTTCAGCTCCTTGAGTGCAGGGGAGCTGGCCACATTGCTGACATTTCAGATGTGGAGCTCTGTCCATGGTGCTGAATGAGTGTGGCTGCTTTTAACAGCCACCGCTCTTCAGTACCACGTACCCAGGAACCTGTCCGATATTTTTGTCGGATCTAAGGAGATCCAGCGCCTATAGACTCCCACGTTGTGGGTGTCGAATGGCGCCGGATCAGGGAGGATCCATTTTTTCTGATTTTTGTATTTGACATTCAAATTGCTGCAGACTATGATTTTGTGTCCGAGGCAAAAATCGGACAAAACTGAATCGTCCTGGAAAAGCACCAAACCGGAGGCCAAATAAGGCTAATCTGGCACCATGGGGATACATGGGGGACAAATTCGGATCCAGGTCTGTTCGGTTTACACCGGACAGACCCGGACCGGAAAAACATGGTGTGAAGTCAGCCTAAGGTACCTAAAAAGCAGAATCCCCACACAAGTAACCCAATTTTGGTACAGTAAGCATTTTCAACCCATAGGTGCTTTATAGAATTTGATAACATTAGGTCGTTAGATGAAAAAATGTCGTTTTTTTTCACAAAAAATTTGTATTTCTCACTTATAGTACAGGAATCTCTAAAAATTTGATCATATAGTTTGTCACTTATGTTTCCTGAGAGCAGCGATACCCTATATGTAGTCAAAGTTATTTTGAGACAAATCGCAAGGCTCAGAAGCCAATGAGCAATATTTGAATTTTGTAACACAACTTTGGTTGAAATAGATTGAGAGCACCTTATCACATTTGCAGAGCCCTTAGTTATCAAAACACCAGAAACCCCCACCAGTTTACTCCACTTTACAATCTAGACCCATAAGGGAATTGTGGAGATCCGGGGGTCAGTGGGTGCTCTCGTCCGCAGGCCCAGCCGCCTTTGCAAAGACAACGTGGACCAGGGCTCATCCCCAACTGAACGCCCGAGCTCCTTAACCGTGGGCGGAACACTACTCAGACAACACAGGGTGAGAGAAATCACAATATTAAGGCTTTATTGGATCCCCAAACAGTTAACAGCATATAACGCATAACCAAGCAAAACACAACAATGTAACAGGCAGCAGAGTCTCACCCTTCCGCTGGCTCGCCAGGGTTGAAAATGTAGCACAGCAAAGTCTGTAGCCAGGTGACTGTATCGTCCCAACCTGAGTTGCTTCCTTATCCTTTTGCAGTCTTCATCACAGCTGAATCCGATAATCCGATGCTGAAGTTCTTGTGGTTCTATAGTCCAGGTTCTGATCCCCTTGGTCGGCACCGAAATGCCTAGGCCTGGGGTTATGGCTAGCTAATCGGACCCGAAGACCCTAGATTAGCTGCCTGTATCCAATCTTCAAACTCCAATCTTCAATCCAGTGGACCTCTAGCCGGGACCGAAATCCCTAGACTGAGACCACTAGACAGAATCTAACTCTCCCTGGTTAATGAACACATCTCCTTATATACCTTCAGCCCTCATTGCAGGATATTGGGAACGTCACGATTGGTGCAATAACACAGTCTTTTCATTGGCTGAACTCCAATCCTCATTTAACATATTTTAGTACTATTGTACTCCTGACAAGGTAGAGTTAAATACTGATTGACATAGTCCTTACAATGGAATGTTAGTAGGAGACATTCAGTCTGCAAACCATGACATTAACACAATAGTGGCTGGAGCCATGTACATAGAATCAACATTCACAGGGTAATAGACAATGGACGATTAGCATAATTAAGTTCTCTGGCCTTCAGTGACAAACAAGTTAGATAATTACATTACCATGCTAAACTTAAACTAAAGTAATCTATGAATATACTGTAGGAAATTCTCCTTGGCCAATACAAGTTTAAAAGCCAATATACAATCTGTCTGGGTTACATAAGAAATCATCATATGTCCTACATTGAAGGGGTCCATTTCGTCACAGGAATTTATCTACGGTAGGGATGTACTGAGCAATTAGAACCCAAAGGTTCTTCACAAATCTTTTTAAAATTTGGATGTAAAAAATATGATTTTTGTCCCTCTAAAAGATAATTTAGCCCTAAGTTTGTAATTTCGACAATGGATAATAGGAGAAACTAGATCCATTAATTTGTTACACAATTTCTCCTGAATACAGTGATACCCTGTAACTGGTCAAAAATTAATGCATGGGATACATGGCAGGGCTCCTAAAGTGAACAGTAGTGATAGGAGAGCAGTAAAATGCTTGGGTGCTCGATGCTCAGGTCGAGCATATTGAAATGCTTGAATGCTCAACCCGAGCACCAAGCTCAATGTTAACCTATGATGAAACTCAAGCATTTTGCAAGAGGCACCCCCAGTGGTCTGCAGAAAGCATAAAAATGTCACAAATGTATAAGAACAGTGCTCAAATGTCATGGGAACAGCATGAGGAAGACCCCTGTAAGAATTTCTGACTTCTAGGTCACTGCTTTGAAAAATGCTGCCTGAGTATTATGCCAGTTTTACTGCTTTTAGCAGTATTCGTTTGCTGCTGCTGTCCATGGTGCTGAAGTAGCACGGCAAGATTTCCGAGCATGCTTTGTGCAAAAAAATCTGATCCGTCAAACGATTACATTTTTTCATGGATCCAGTTCCCATAGACTCCCATGTTATAGATGCCGGATAGCCCCAGATCCAAGACTGTCTGATTTTGTCCAATTTTTTCACTACAGCCCAAAACCTTTGCAGTCTCTTGATATTGTACACGGTGAAAAAGCAGACAAAACCGGATCAAGGGCTCATACTCAGTTGCAAGTCAGTGTTGGTGTATTTATTTCTAACATTAAAGATTTTTTTTCAAAAAAATGTCGTGTGATCCCCCATCAATTTCAAGTCTATCAAAGGCCAAGCAGGCAGCTGGGATCGATATTAGAAGCCTGGGAAGGGGATAATAACCAAGGAGCTTCCCAGGGTATTATTATCAGCCCCCAGATGAATATTTAGCCTGTACTGGCTTTTAAAATGGGGGACCCCCTGAAAAAAATAGCTTGGGGTCCCCCCTATTATGACAGCTAGCAAAGGCTAAACAGACACCTGGGGCTAGTATTAATAGCCTGGGAAGGGACCAAGAATGTTGGCCCCCTCCAAAACTAAAAACAAGAACCTTTAGCCATCCCAGAAATGGCGCCTCCATGGGATGCACTAAATCTGGCACCTAGCCTCGCTTTGCCACACTGCCCTGTAGCGGTGGCAATGGGGTTATGGGGTTGGGGTTGATGTCACCTTATTATGCCAGGTGACATCAAGCCCAGGTTTGTAATGGAGAGGCATCTATAAAACACCTCCATTACTAACCACATTGTCAAAAAGTGAAAAAAGCAGACACCCAGTGTAAAGTATTTTATTTCAAATAAAGACAGTACTCCCTTATTGTTCTTAATTAAATCATACTTACCCTCTCGCCTATTCCACCTGGAGCAGTGTCTCCTGTAAGAGAAATAAAATAATAAAGCAAGCTCATCCTCACCTTTCTGTCGCCAGGAGCCTCCATGTTTCCCACGACAGCACCGATTCTGCTACATCTGATAGCAGGCTGTAGAGTTGCTGGATGCAACAATTCAGCCTGCCATCCAGCAGAATCACTGAAGAGCGCATACGTGCACACATCAGTCACGCGCTGTGGCGTCATGAAGATGAGCAGAGTTCATATGAATGAACTTAGTTCACCGCTGTGACGTCACTGGGAGTGTAGGAAAATCTCTCCGCTCACAAGGCGCAGACATCATTTGTTGGCGGTGATGATCAATTGCCAGATTTTAGCCATCCGGCCAGTTTAAATGATCAGCTGATGCTGTGAGGTAATAATTTAAACTGGCTGAGCGACAAAAAGCCGGCTTTTTACCAGGACTTAGAAGATCAGATGATGCTGTCAGGTGACAGCTCACGTCGTTTTTTTTTCAATTATTTCATGAAATTCATGAAATAATTAAAAAACAGGGTTTCCCTATATTTTTGGTTTCCAAAATACAAATACAAATCGGCAGTTGGGTGTTGGGTGCAGCCCGTATCTGCCTGTTGTACCTGGCTAGCATACACAAATATGGCAAACCTGACAGCATCAGCTGATCGTCTATGTTCTGACATAAAGCCGGCTTTTTACCACTCAGCCAGTTGAAACGATCGCCTGACAGTATCCGCAGATCACTTTAACCGGTCGGCCAGGAAAAATCTGGCTTTCTACCTCGGGACTTCCCGATCAGCTGATGCTTGTCATGAGACAGCATCAGTTGATTCCTGGCAGGCTCTTGCAGTGATCGGACATGCCCTAGGAGTCTGCTGACAGATGAGTATGCTATTTTTTTTATTTTTTACTTGGATTTCACTTTAGCAGTGAACATACATGAGCCAGAAGCTGCCGCACATGCTGCTAAAGTGAAAGTAACAAGTCACATTGGGGGAGGAACGGGCATAGTGCCGTCAGGTCTGATATAGACTGATGACGTTGTGTGACCAGCCAATCACTGTAATGCCACAATCAATATGGCTGTGGCATTACAGTGCGTGGCGGCCAATCCTTGCATGTGGGCCGGCTGTGTAAAGAGCGTCAACATGCAGGAAGGGGGAGCTGATGCATCTGCCCGAGCATCTTGCCGGTACTCGGTGAGCTCCAAACATCCCGAGTACTGAGATGCTTGAGCGAGCACCGAGTACCAGCAAGCATGCTCGGTCAACACTAGTGAACAGCCTATTCAATATTTGATGCACAAATTTGGAATATGGTTGTATTTTCAGAGCCTCTGAGATGTTACATTTGCACAGACACCCACATATGACCCTATTTGACAAACTAAAACCTTCAATTAATTAATCTATTGGTGTGGTGGGCATTTTTAACTGACAAACAACACAAAATTATATTAGATTAGACCGTAAAAATGAAAAATGTAGTGTTTTTTCCGCTAAAAGTTTGCATTATCACCAAAATTTTAATTCACACTAAGGGTAACAGGAGAAAAGTAACAGGACTATTTGGGTATATGGCAGGGATTGGATGGGAAGGAGCAGTATTTAGAACACAGAATTTATTTGAATAGATTGTGGCCTGCATTAGACAAGCCCCTTAGATGCCAGTTCATCAGAATATTGGGATGGGGAAATAAAACATTTTGGTGTTAAAATGTAAGTCTTTTGATAGCTGAATATTTTTCAGTTATACAAGGGTTAAAAAATGAAACAGGACCCTACCATTTATTGCACAATTTCTCTCAAACTCTGTGAAACCCTATATGTCATCATAAACTACTCTAGAGAGCTATTTGAGAGCAGATATTTTGCTACAATAGATTGAGGGTTACATGTGAAAAGCCCCTAAATTGCCAGAAAGCAGAAAACTCCCAAAGTGCCCCCATTATAGAAATTGCACATCCTAATTAATTTATATATGGCTTCAGTGCCTATTTTTTTTAGCATCAATGCCATGCACTTTTCCTGGAGATTTGCAAATATGCCAGTTTAGTGCCCACACATTGTGCCCCATATATTATAGCACTCACATATATTGTGTTAACCTTCTGCTTTTGGAGACAGGCTCCACATGAATTGTTAAGTGTACTTTCCCCACAACCGTACTGCCAAGCACAGTATTGTTTACTGAAGTTTAGGCACTATAGAGCCCAAAAGGAGGTGGACATTTAGATTTGGGAGTGTGGATTTCACAGAATTTTATTTTGGAGGTAGGAGCTGTCACAATGACTTTAGGAAAATGGAAAATCAGTTCTCCTGATAGGTCCCTCAAGCTAGGAGTCCTGTATTATCCACATGTCAGGGGTAATCCTAATAGTGAAGAGGTCTGAGTCTTCCTGGTCCTCTTCCTGACCATCCCTGATCTTATTCTCATTCCACACCCTGAGACAGGGAAGTAATGAAGCCAATAGATAAGGACAGAGGAGGGAAAACCCAAAACTCAGTAACAAAGCACATAAAAACAAAGGTAAATACAATAAGATTAAGGCCATGTGCACACATTCAGTATTTGCTGAGGTTTTTACCTCAGGATTTGTAGACAAAACCAGGAGTGAAACAATCAGAGGAAAAGTCTAATAGAAACACCTGCACCACTTCTGTATTTATCACCCACTGCTGGTTTTGGCTACAAATCCTGAGGTAAAAAACTCATCAAATACTCAGTGTGTGCACGTGGCCTAATAGGAGAGAAATGAAGAGCAGGAAGGGAGCTATAGAACAAGAGCGGAGAACTTCCACAACTGCACCAAGTAAATAACACAACTTTCACCAGAGTGTCTGGGACACCACACCTCACTGACCAGCATAGGATAAATTAAAGCTAGCATGGAAAGAGGGATTTCACCATAAAAATTAGGAGGGGAGCCATTGTAATAGGCCTCCTCACAAATTGTGATGAGTATCTAGCAGACCAGCAGAGATTAACTCTTGCTAGCCTGCATATGAATTAGCACACAGACAGTCGATGCCTGAGTCTGCCTGTGCTGATCCCAGGACCAAAGATGCCACCGTTCGGAGCATCAGAATCTGCAATCTGCAGAAAGCCCAATGCCACCGTGACAGTCTGCAGGCGTTGATCAAAATTGTGTGTAACCGGAACCTTCACTTTTCTATAGTATTTATTATACCAGTAACATGGGTATACCCTATATTTAGGAGCAAAGAGTTGGCACAAAAAGCGGCACACCACAGAGATGAAATAAAAATGAAGACAGCTTTATTGGTAAACACAGTAAACAAGATTAAAACTAATTAAAATAATAAGCACAACCAAGGGTGGTTGTTAATCAAGGCCCCAGTTCCTTATTTAGACAATAACAGATATCAATTACATTTTTGTGAGACAAGCAAATTAACCCCAAAACAGTATGGGGATTAGCACAATTAGTACAAGGACATTGTGGAAATCAATATTGACAATAATACAGCAAAAAGATAGATGGAACTTGCTGAGTAACTTGAACAGGTGGTAAACATGGTTAGAAACCACAGACCAATAAGTGTGACGTGGTGGGCAAAAGATGCCCCAATGTGCTTATACTGGTTCAGAGAAACAAAGTTGATATAGATAGCCCAGTAGGTCAGACAGGGTTACAGAGTACAATCAATGAGCCATAATTCCCTATTAACTAGTAAAGTTCTGGTGGAGCCAGAAAGAGGGAATGAAATAGGGCAAAGACACTTGTTACCCTGGGAAGAACCTAAGGAGGCTGGTTATGGAGACTGGAGGACAGAGGGTTCTGCTCTAACACATGTCACTGCTGGGCGGCTTCATCAGGGAGGCGTGGCTAAACAAGGCACTGCGTTACCTTAATATATGCGCTGTACCTCAATGAGAGACTGGTGTATGGTGCCGCTGGGCAGCGTTGGGATTATGTACCTTGGTTTGGGCAAGATTTGTGTGGGATAAGTTATGGTTTTTTTTTATAACAGTTTTGGTTACAGAACTTTTTTGATCGATTTCAGTATACGGCTTCAATCCCCCAAAAATGTGATTTATACAAAACATCAGATGGAATTACTCACTGTTATAAGGCAGAAGGAGACACTTTGGACTCTATATGGCATCGGTTTCGCTGGTATCCATCTTTTTAGGCATGCACAGAGATGTGGTTGTTCCACATTTGTACACTAAAAAGATGCCTAAAATCATGTGATACCACTGGAACAAAGACCAGGTGGAGTCCAAAGTGTCTTCATCTGCCTCATTACAGTGAGTGGTTCTAACAGGGGTTTTGTCTCAAATACAGTTTTTGGAATTTACATGGAACTCTTGATGTATATGCTCAGTAGAGAGCACAGAGTAAATGTGACCCAAGCCTTACTCCAATTTATGGGAGGTAGAATGAACAAATTGACAGTAATATAACAATAGTTTTTAATTTTTCACCATGCAGTATTGGTAATAAGTTGAATTTATTCTGCTGGTGTGAATACAGTGATTCCAGATTTATACAGTATTTTATGTATTGCTTTTGTCACACAGTCATTTTTTTTTATAACGTTTTTCCAATGCTATATTCTGAGAGCCATAACATCTTACTCTTTTATGAAGGCTTATTTTTTACATGCGCAGTTGGAGATTATTTTGGTTCCATTTTGGGAATACAACCTGTTTTGATTGTTTTTACTCAGACTATTTAGAAGAAGAATGAACAAAAAACAGCAATTTACTCATTGTTTTTAATATTTTTTTTTGCACGGTTCACTGTGCAGAAAAAGTGCTGGGACCAATTTATTCTTCAGGTAAGAAAGATTACAATGATACCAGATTTATAGAGTATTTTTATGCTTTGCTACTTTTACACAAAAAAAATCCATTTTACCCATTAGGCGGAGCTATTCAATTATTCCTCAGCATTGTTAAAAGTGGTGCTTTTAGATATGTAATGTAATATTTTTCATTATTGAAAGAATCAGCTGTGATCCCTGGCTGTACTGTCTGTAAACGTTTTTACCTCTTTTACTTAATGTTTTGCTCGCACACCTGTGATACTTGGCATGCCCGAGCACTTCCATGCTTGATCAATTATAGAGAAGTGGTGAGCAGGCATGCTCGCTCGTCACTACTGAGGAACTCTCACTCATTTCTTGATATTGTGCCTTAGACTAGTATTTTCCTGCTCCTGAGAATTGTGTTACCTTGTCTGTTCCTGCTCCTCTTTAGATTGTTACTACTTTTACTAGTATTATGAGCAGTGATAGGTAAACCTGTCAATGTTCAGGTTTGGCAGGCCCAGACAAATTTTTTTTAAAGTCTAGGTTTGGGACCGGACTCAACCCAACTTGAGTCTGAGCCCCAAACCTGGACTGTAAAGTTATGAAATGGTGCCTGAGGAGCTGTAAAAATAAACAATACATTGATTAAACATCAGCTCATACTTAATGTGGTCTTCTCACTTGTACCTTTGGGGTCACTCATTAACTTCCTTATTATTCACTGGTGAGGGGCACAACAGCCAATCATAGATGCTGTCACTGAGAGTGGACATCTGGGACTAGCTGTTGGTGCAAACAGCTCATACATTCTAGCATCTACCACTTGTTGCCACAATCACTCTGCAACTGCCATCACCCTGCTGCCAAAGAGGGAAGGTTAAGCATCTTATAAAGTCAAAAATTACAAGGACTTTAATCCCTGTTAGTTTGATGGCACAGCTCAATGGGAGCAGTATGCAGAGGAGGGAAAGTGTAATTCCCATGGTACTGGTTCTGTATTCATCTACTGGCAGTGGTTCTGGTGTTGCATTAATGTACTGATGGTGGTTCTGGCACTAAATTCATGTGTTAACTTGGTTCTGATCTTGTGCACATGAAGCAATTCAAAATGTGTTTAATGGCTTTGATAAAACTTAAAAATCCTCAAAACTTATATTTTTGATTTTATGTGGGAGATTTGTGAGGTTCTGCTCCAAAAACAAAATGTAAGTTAGCATAAGTTCACATTTATTTTTTGGTAGAGAAACTGGGCAAAATCTCTTCAAATCTTCCTCAATTATTTAAAAGTTGCAATGTATTAATGTACTGATGGTAGTTCTGCTGATGTATTCATGTAAATATTCCTTTAAATTTTTTATGGCTCTTAGGATTTGTTCAGAATGGCAACGTGGCCCTTATACTAAGAGATGTTGTGCACCATGGGTATATAGTATTTGGTTTGAGTAGTATTAGGTACACGTAGAAAAACTCTAGGTGAACCTCTGTCATACTTAACCTATTCCCGGTTTAATGTTGATGACCAGTTTTACTGTAGATCCTCTCTCACATTTTAACATTCTAGATAATGTAGTGATTCGCTCACTAAATATTATGGGGTTACTCACTTGACTGCTAGACTAAGGCATACACTGGAATGAGTTTCCATTTAAATAGTCCAGCCAGTTTATTAAGACACATAAACCACTTTTCATAAACCAAACATGAGCCATCCTTCAGCTCTACAGAAGCTACTATGATATACAGTCTGTTTCTCCCATGGGTACCCCTACACAACATAGGCTACAACTATGCCAGAGTATCCCAGTGAAGGTATTGCAATCTTCACTCACAGACATCAGTAAGTACACAGCCCCTCTCTGTAAGTGTGCCTTTCAGTAGCCATTGCAGGCTATACACACAGTCTGTGGCTTCAAAGACGTCTGCAGCTTTTAAGCACAGAGACCTTGTGACCTAACAGTCTCATTACATGAGACACACCTAGGGTGGAGGTATGTGGATAGCCAGACCTGCCCAGCTCTATGGTTATCTTTAATCCTGGCCCTTAATGCATTATCAAAACTTGTGGAACTACAAGTCCCACAGCAAACCTTCAAGGATTACATCACAGTGGGCAACTGCCTCTGCGATACAATTCAGACATTCACAATATATCAAGTTGCCATCCTACAATACGTATCAGCCAAACTAAACTATATTTTTTGGAACTAATGTCTAACTGGTATTTGCATATAGCTAAATAGTGGCCACCAACAGTTTAATTCCCACAGTGGACCTCAGACACCAACCATGTGTGCAGACCAATTGCAGATATATGATAACATTTAAAATATTGTTACTGCTCTGCACACCTCAATTCCAGTCAGGAATGACATAAAGAGTGGTTGTGCTACCCCCGTGGTGCCGCTTGCCAGCTGGGACATGTAGTGCTGCTGCTATTATGCCTTTACTGTTGTTGTGCTCCTGGTAGGGGTGATTCACATTTTTGATCACAACAGTAGTGAGGCGGTTGACAGGGAAGGGGGTACTCAGATCCCGGGACAGGACAACTGCTTTGATGCGGGATCATGGTTGGTCGGTTCCCGGTTCTGTGCCCTGGACCCTCAGTGGCGGGGGGGGAATGGTGATGAGGAAGGGGGGTAATAGTGTTGTGACGCCACCTGTGGTTCCTGGTAACTGCAGATACCAGCCCTGCAGCTGGCCGCTGAGGTGATGGTGGTGCAGCTCAGTGTAGTAAAGCTCCCCACAGGTGGAGCTTTACCTCAAGGCAGCGAGAGTGGATGAGAGGAGTTGTAGTAGCGGCTTGCGGTGGATGCTGTGGACAGCGGCGGGGAAGCAGACTCACACACACAATAGTCTTTGTTTCGGTACCTTTTACTGATGTCCGGTAACAGGTACAGTCCAAGAGGGTTACCAGGTTCTCGGTGCAATTTGGGACTTTTCACCTTGAGAGGTTTAAGGACTCCACTGCTACTGTGTACTGTGGTTTGGGATAAGTCCTGCCTATAACTGAACTCGCCGCTTTCTTCCCTCTCAGGGCTTTTCTCTTTAACCGACAATGAGGGCCTTCTGTAGGGTCCCTATACTCCTCTTGGGCCCCTGGTCCTGTGCTTGGTCAGATTTTAGTGTCTCTATTAAATTAGTACCTCAGGGGGAATAGATTCTCCTGCTTTCTCTGGGCTTTTCCTGCTTCAGTGTATGTTCTGCAGGTTCGGACTCCGGTGTCCGGGTGAGCTAATGGGATCCTAGATCTGGTCACTTGTTATGAACTACTGCTCCTTCCACTGTCCTCCGTCCCTCTCTCTGGGGTGCTCCACAGCGGGTCAGTCTCCCTTGGTTCTGGGCCTTGCTTTGCCCAGCAACCAGGCCTTTCCAGCACCTTCTCTAGGTTGCTTCACTGGACTTAACTGCTCTCTTCACTGCTCAGAGCAGACTAACTGACTCCCCCCTCAGGCCTGGCTCCTTATAAGGGAACTTGCTTAAAGCAGCAAGTAGAGCTCCCCCTTCCAGGTCTGGGGTGGAAGGTGTTGTGTGCTGTGTGTACCAAAGTGTAAATCCCTCCTTGCATCGGATGGGTCCTGTGGCAATCCCCAGCAGGGGTGCCACGAGTAGCTCCTAAATTCCACTTCCCCCTCTCACCCCACCTTCTCACCCCTCTTTCATGTGCATTAAGTGAGTTGACCACTGATCAACGACATACATCACTAATCAGCATCATGCACATTTTTTAGAGAGAGAATTTGTTTTTTTGTTACTTTTTGTTCTCACACCATTTTGGTGTATGCGTTTTATGAGCTGAGCATGAGTGTGGATCAGTGATGTACACGGTTGGGCACCCATGCTTATTTTTTGAACAGGACAATTTTTGTTCTTTAATTATTGCTCTCACACCACTTTGTGTGTTTTGTGATCTGAGCATTGATCAGTCTCATGCATCACTGATCGTTATCAATACTTAATTTATGTCACTATTTGGGAGACAAAAAAAATTAATTGCTGACAGTGTTAGATATAGGAAATGAATAATATAATAAAATATACTGTAGTAATTAGCTTATACAATAGTAATTTTTATTATCACATATAACTCCAGTCAGTGTCAGTTAGGTGTGGTCGCTTAGTAACTGTTTTTACTGATGTCCGCATCTTACATTACAATTAGTATAGTTTCAGAAATGTAGTAAGTACTACTACCATACTACCACTTCCTCTAGTGATAACATACCCCCATGCAGACGCCCCAGGATAGCAAATGAGCCAGAGTCACTTGTTAAGCCTCCTATATAAGTCTCCATCTAGAGCTTCTGAGCCACAGATTCCTGATTTAGTGGCCCAATCAAGAATTCAATTTGATACTTCTGGTCTTACAGGAATTTACTCTTTCAAAGTCTTTTTTTCTGAGCATTAGTAGATCTCATGGTGGTCCAGACAAATTTGTAAGCACAGCAATTTTGATCCCAAAACCCCACTTTATCATATGCTAATTGGACCTATGTACATATGGTAGAAATATTGACATTTTGGGGTCTTGTCCTTTACCTGGTTATAATGAAGAAGCCAGAACTTTGGAAATATTGAAGAGCTCAAATGTTATATAACTGCAGTTTACTGCATGGCTAGACCCCGGACAAACTATAAAGCCATTCTAAAGTTGGCTTCATAGATCAGAGGATTAAAGCTACAACAACATAAAGGTACTTTTGTGCCTCTTAGAAATAAGCTTACAGGAGAAGAGTTGATAGCAGAAGTATATTGGGAAATTGTCAGTAAGAGTTATGACGAAGGAGAGTGGATCACAGTAGATGTGAAAAACCTTTTGCGCATTGTATACCTAGTTTTCTTTCATTTTCCATTAATATGAAGGCATAACTTGGCACATGGGGAAATAGGGCATTGGTGATAGGGACCATCTGTATTTAAGGTACACTATGATGTAGTTTAATGGCTTCTGTGCTGTTTAATCAATACATGCTAAGTATCTTACATTTTTAACATTTAAAGCCATAGTAAACTTCATGAATTCATTCACAATGGGCTCATGCTTAGTGTGTGAATATTTTTTAAAGCTCTGGATTATAAAGATATCCCAGAGCATAAAAAATACATTTAATTATTAGTGAATACCTTCTCTGAATTAAAAACTATTTGAGGGAAATTCCATGGAAACAGTTTATTCACACACATCTCTACTTAATAGTAGTGTGTTGTTAATGATTGATGTGAGTCTTTAGACTGTGAAAGCCAGCAAGATCCTGCCAGAAAGAGAGTAAATAATAAATAAAAAATATAATGATAGGTTCCCTTTAAAGGGAACCTATTACTTAGTTTATGCCTCCAAAGCCATCACTGCAGCTTCCTACTACTTCCCTAATCATCCATGTCTGGTTTAAGAGTGTCCTGTAATGACTGTGAAAAGTAATTTTATAATTTAAATTCTCCTAAGGCAATAACCAGGGTATCATCAATACTGTAGACACTGTGGATGTTTTGTTTGGCTCCATTTCCCTCTTCACTCCATTGAGCATGATAATTCATGGAGATGCACGGTCCCTAAGTTTGAAATCTTTGAAATCTTCAAGGTATGACGCATTGGTCATCATTTCCGGTGCTACACTGTGTGGGGATTATTGATTGTACTTGATGGCTCAGGAGCATATGCAGTACGCATTTGAAAGCCTCAGAGTACACCCAATAATCTTCCACAATGCACTAGGCCAGAAATGATGTGCGGTCATAGCGTCATACTTGGAAGAAGACCCACAGATTTCAAACTCGGAAGCGCGCCTCTGCATAAATTATCAAGCCCACCGTGGTGTGATTACAACGGAGCAACAGGGGACATGGAGCCTTACAGAATGATCCCAGTGTCTACAACATTGACGACACCCTAGTTATTACCATAGGAGAATGCAAGTTATAAAAAAAAAACTTTTCACAGCCATTACCGGACACCTTTAGCTCAGACAAGGATGCTTAGGGATGTAGTAGGAAGCTTAAGGGACAGGTAGCGATAGGTTTGAAGTATAAAGTAGGGGTCAGGTTCCCTTTAAATCCTT
>JARQOC010000001.1:146156357-146249361 GCA_033576535.1 Allobates femoralis
CAGGTAGCAGTGTTGAATGCCATAACAGCCCGCCTACTGAGATGGGGGCTAATGTAAGAGGCTGGGCATACACTGTGCAAACCTGTGTGAACAGCGCCCTATATGAATTCCATTGTGTTTGCAGGACAACCAGTGGTCACTTCCTGTGAGAAAGGAGGTTGCTAGTGATTGAGGCTGGTGTCCTGCATTCATGATGCCCTCATTTGTAACCTGGGCAAAGCTGCACACAGCACTGAGCGTAATGGTCGTCTGACCTGAATCTGCTGTGGTAAGAAAATGTATTTTCTACTTGTGTCCTTTGCTCACTTTAGATAAGAATTTAGTGGATAGGACTTGTGACGTGTGGGGAGCCGTGTAGTGGCTCACAAGCTTACGTGTTTTGGACCAAAAGACAAACCAATACCCCACAATTTGCTATAGTTTTTGCTATGAATTTATATTACTGTATTGTTTAAATAACTTTTTTTAGTATTTTTTTATGCAATTTTCAAAAAGTGAATGCAAAAATTAAACAAAAGCTGGAAATATAGCTGTTAATTTTCATCCCAAATTTTTACAATTTTTAACAAAGGGGCATTTGATGTAATTTAATTGTTTGCACATTAAATATTTGTGAATATTATCCTTGCTGTACATTTTTCATATTATAATTCATAATATACAGGGTGGGCCTTTATATGGATGCACCTAAATAAAATAGGAATGGTTGATGATATCAACTTCCTGTGTGTGGCACATTAGTGTATGGGAGGGGGAATATTTTTCCAGATGGTTGGTAACGATGACAGCCATTTTGAAGTAGGCCATTTTGGATCCATTTTTATTTTTTCAATGTGAAGAGGGTCATGTGACACATCAAACTTAATAAGAATTTCATAAGAAAAACAATGGTGTGCTTGGTTTTAACTTAACTTTATTCTTTCAGGAGTTATTTACAAGTTTATGACCACTTATAAAATGTATTCAAAGTGCTGACCATTGTGTTGGATTGTCAATGCAACCCTCTTCTTCCACTCTTGACACACTAATAGCATCACCGCAGAAGAAAGGCTAGCACAGGCTTCCAGTATCCGTTGTTTCAAATGCTGCACATCTCATATCTTCACAGCATAGACAATTGCCTTCAGATGAGTGATAAGGCAGACTTCATTATTAATCGTGAAGTTAACAAACAAATCCACCGCTATTGGTCTGACACTATCCCACAGTGGATAGATCCCTCCAAGACTGTTGGAACACAAAAATTGATGGCATAGTGTGAAATATGGGGTACAAAGTTAGTGGGGCCTTTCCTCATCAATGGAAACCTCAATAACACTTGATATCTGAATCATGTAGCAATTTAAGATATCCAGTGGCATTGATGTTTCCATTCATGAAGAATGGCCCCACTATATTTGTACCCCATATACGACACCATACCATCAATTTTTGTGTTCCAAAAGTCTTGAAGGGATCTAACCACTGTGGGTTAGTGTCAGACCAATAGCGGTGGTTTTGTTTGTTAACTTCGCCATTCACAAAAAAGTTTGCCTCATCACTCATCTGAAGGCAATTGTCTATGCTGTGAAGATACTAGATGTGCAGCATCTGAAACAACGGAAACTGGAAGCCTGTGCTAGCATGTCCTTTGCAATGTTGCTATCAGTGTGTCAAGAGTGGGAGAAGGGTTGCATTGACAATCCAACACAATGGCCAGCACTTTGAACACATTTTATAAGTGGTGATAAACTTGTAAATAACTCATGAAAGAATAAAGGTATGTTAAAACCAAGCACACAATTGTTTTTCTTATGACATTCTCAATACATTTGATGTGTCACATGACTTACTTCCCATTGAAAAAAAATAAATTTGGATCCAAAATGGCTACCTTCAAAATGGCCGCCATAGTCACCACCCATCTGGAAAAGTTTTTTTCCTCCCATATGCTAATGTGCCACAAATGCTAGGGTCACACATCAGGTTTTTTTTTCAAAACCTAATCCGGTTTTGAGCTTTCAAAAAGCTCAAAACCAGATCAGGAAACGCTCCTCATAGGAGCCAATGATAAAAACTGGATTGCTTCACAAGCAATCTGGTTTCTGTCTCCGGCTCTGCAGCCTGCGTGAAAAATCATGCAGGCTGCAGTTTTTGGAGCGGTTCTGGTATCTGCAATGCGGGAACCGGATTGCTCAGGATGTATAATCCTGAGCAATGCAGTTCCCGCATATACTTTGCTTATCCCGGCTGCCCATAGATCTACTGTATAAGGCTTCAGGACCTCAGACAGCGGCGCACATACTATACCAATAGCAATAGTATGCGCCGCTCTGAGGAGCCCGGCGCTTTCATTCATAAAACTGTACAACAGCTGACAGGAGTCAGCTGTTGTACATAACACATTACAGCATTATATGCCCACCTGAGTGGGTGGAAGGTCTCTAGGGGGACTGGGCACCCCCTAGAGGCATTGTACAAACATTTATTATTTAAATAAATACTTTTACTAAACACAGAACAGTTTGCTCATCCCTGCGGCAGCAGGAATGAGCAAACTATCCGGTAACCAGATTGCTCAGGATTACACATCCTGGGCAATCCGGTTACCGAATTGCTGCTTCAGCAATCCGGTTCCTGGATTGCTGAATGTCTGAAGACAATTGCGTTCACCGCATCCGGATCTGGATGCGGTGAACGCAATTCAGGTTTAAAGTGTGACCCTAGCCAAACAGAAAGTTGATATCACCAACCATTCTCATTTTGTTTAGGTGAATCCATATAAATGGCCCACCCTGTACTACTGCATCTCAATGAATTTGAATATCATTAAAAATCAATGTAAGGCTAGGGTCACACTTGGGAGCCTGCAACCAGTAACTGGATGCATTACTGGATCCAGTTTTTCCCCTTGTCTGTTTGGAGGCATTTTTACCGGATCAGGTACCTGATCAGCTACCTGGTGGTACCTATATGTACCATCAGGTACTGGATCAGGTTCCCATAGGGTCCATGTTAAAAAACTGATCAGGTTTTGCTAAAAGGCCAAAAAATGTTGCAGACCCTATTAAAACCTGGCTTCTCAAAAACTGGATCCAGTAGACAGATTGTACTTTGGCAAACAATTGTTAACATTGGAGTATATGGGTCAGGTACCTGATTAGGTTTTCTGGATGAAAAAGTGGATCCAGTAACTGGATTTCAAATGCAAATGTGACCCTAGCCTAATATAGACTAGGGGCACACTTAAGACATGAATTGCGTTCACCGCATCCAGATCCGGATGCGGTGAATGCAATTGTCATCATACCATCAGCAATCCGGGAACCGAATTGCTGAAGCCGCAATCTGGTGACCGGATTGCTCAGGATGTGTAATCCTGAGCAATCCGGTTCCCGGATAGTTTGCTCAGCAAACTGTTCTATGTATAGTAAATCAATAAATTTAATAAATAAATGATTGATTAATGTCTCTAGGGGGTGCCTAGTCCCCCTAGAGACCTTACACCTACTCAGGTGGGCTTATCCTGCTATAATCTGTAATGTACAAAAGCACCGGGCTCCTCAGAGCTGCGCGCATGACCCCTCAAACTGACCCCCCCGTGTCAGTAGACCTGTCCCTGCACCCCCTCTTATCTTTTCTAGCTATCCCTTTTGCTGAATAAAACTATGTATTAAAGTAGAGTATACAGGTTATATTTACATGTTGTGCCAGTTTCTGTTTCTGTAAGTACCCATAGGCGGGGCTGTCTGCTGCTCCCTATGACCGCTTATTAATTATGCACGCCCCCTCTCAGCTTGCAGCAGTGCTGAGAGCCTGGGTGCGTCATGAAAGGGGCAGGGCTAAAATTGCATCATACTGGTAGCCCAGCTTCTTTCATGACGTGGCCTGGCTCTCAGCACTAAAGCAAGCCCAGAGGGGGCGTGCATAATTAATAAGCGGGCGGAGGGATTAGCACACAGCCCCGCTTATGGGTACTTACAGAAACAGAAACTGGCACAACACGTAAATATAACTTGTTTTCTCTACTTTAATACATAGTTTTATTCAGCAAAAGGGATAGCTAGAAAAGATAAGACGGGGTGCAGGGACAGGTCTACTGACATGGGGGGGGCAGTTTGTGGGGTCATGCTCTCCGCTCTGAGGAGCCCGGCGCTTTTGTACATTACGGATTAAAGCAGGATAAGCCACCTGAGTGGGTGTAAGGTCTCTAGGGGGACTAGGCACCCCCTAGAGACATTAATCAAACATTTATTTATTAAATTTGTCGAGTTACCATATATAGAACAGTTTGCTGAGAAAACTATCCGGGAACCGGATTGCTCAGGATTACACATCCTGAGCAATCCGTTTCCCGCATTGCAGATGCTAAAGCCGCTCCGAAAACTGCAGCCTGCATGATTTTTACCGCAGGCTGCAGAGCCGGATACGGAAACCGGATTGCTTGTGAAGCAATCCGTTTTTTAGCATTGGCTCCTATGGGGAGCTTTTCTTGATCCGGTTTTGAGCTTTTTGAAAGCTCAAAACCGGGTCAGGTTTTAAAAAAAAAGCCTTGATGTGACCCTAGCCGTGGTCATGTTTCAGGGTATCTCTGTGAGCCCTGAAACACGTTGAATAATAAACCAATATTATATTCACACTTTAATGTCTCCTGAAATACGGAAGCATGGTTAACCTTTCATCCTTCTTACTTTAACTTTCTGAAATAATGACCTTTGGGTTTTTATTGGCTGTAAGGCATAATCATCAACATTAAGAAGAAAAACGGCTTGAAATAGATCACTCTATTTGTAATGACTATATAATATATGTATTTCACTTTTTGTATTGAATTGGTGAAATAAATTAACTTTTTGATGTTATTCTAATTCATTGAGATGCACTAGTAGTGGGTAATCAATGAGTTATCAAAAAAAAATAAATTCCAAGAAATTAAGCCAGTTATGACTGTATCGATTTGTTTTAATTTTGAAAACTTAATGGTAATGAGCAGCAATCACCTTTTATGGACATATTGTTACTTTTATCAAGTATGCGAAAATAGGAAAGGTGCCCTTATGCCTTTAAAACAGAAGAAAATCCTCAGATCCTGCAGGGGTTTCTTCCAATGAGGAAAAGGATTTCTGGGTGTCAGCAGGTAGTCCAGTTACATCGTTCAACCAGGAAAGGAGAAATCAATGCGGCCATGCTGAAGATAGAAAATGACACTCACCAAGTAGTTGCAGCAGCTCTGTTTATTCAAACCCACAGGGGTTTACATCGGTGCAGGGAGCGGGAGTGTGGAGACTTCAGATGACGGCACGCTGTTTCGCAGGATCTCCGCTTCAACGGGTCCTGTGCTCAGTGTGAAGTCAGATCCTCTTACTAAATAGGGAGGTCCGCTCACGTCGCCGCTCTAACTTAAAGCTGCAATTAAAATCACACATCAAATGACAGTAACACCACAGACAATGCAAAATAACCACATTATTTAGATGGCAGATATATGTATTATACTACATGGTTAAGCATAACTGATATATGAATACTCTTATTCTGGAATAGACATGAATACAAGGTTGTCAAACCAAATATTTTTATCTAAGAAGGGTTTTTTTCTTACCTCGAAAAAATTAATGTCTCTGATTGTATCACCCTTGTTTAGGGGCTGATCAGAAACAATAAAGAAAGACAGCCTGATCGTTTTTTGTTAAGGTCCGCTGCGCTCTGAGTTCTCAACTTAATAAACCAGCGTGTTTCTTTTTGCAGGAGGATTTTATGTGTATCCTCTCTCGGAAAAAATGCGACACATGCTCGAGTCCTATAAAAGACTGGACTTTCGGGGCTATATTATGACTCTGCCTTAGGCTGGGGTCACAGTACCATTTTTCACATGCATTCTTGGAGACCTGCGTTTTCAAAAAACGCATGTAAAAAACGCACCCATAGGCCCCCATGTTAAAAAACGCATGCCCTAATAGCCAAAAAGCATGTGTGACTGTCCCATGCGTTTTTGGAGCATATCCAAAAACGCATGCGTTTCTGTAGAAAACGCATGCGTTTTTGTAGAAAACGCATGCGTTTTTATAACATGGGTTCCTATGGAAAACGCATGCAAAAACGCATGTACAGTTAGTACCTTTTAGTGCCATTCAAAAACGCATGCGTTTCCCATAGGAGCCCATGTTAACAAAAACGCATGCGTTTCCGGAAACGCATGCGTTTTTGTTAACATGGGCTCCTATGGGAAACGCATGCGTTTTTGAATGGCACTAAAAGGTACTAACTGTACATGCGTTTTTGCATGCGTTTTCCATAGGAACCCATGTTATAAAAACGCATGCGTTTTCTACAAAAACGCATGCGTTTTTCAAAACGCTCAAAAAAATACTACAAGCACTATTTTTAGGTGCAGATTCAAAAACGCACCCAAAAACGCAGGGAGCCATCAGAGACCTTAAAAAACTCATGCTGACATGAAAAACGCATGTAAAAAAGCATGCGTTTTTGAAAGGCACTAAAAAAACTGTGACCACAGCCTTAGGCTGGGTTCACATTTGCGTTGTGAGCACAGCCAAACACATGCACACTGCATCCCTATGTTTAACATGGGAACGCATAGTACCTGCATTTGGCTGTTTTCAGTTGAGGTTGCCTTCAGATGCGCATAATTTGTGCACCCTCCGAACGCAACATGATACATTTTTTCTGCGTTTGTGGGTGCTTATTTTATCAACAAGCGTCTGCAAGCACACAAAGAATGAATGGAAGTCAATGGATCCACAGTGTCCTCCGCATGACAACACAGGAGAATGCTGCGGATCACATTGAAATCTCTACCGGCGGCCGCCGGGAGTTCAGTGGCAGCCGCCAGCAGATCCCCCACTGATCTCCTGTCAGCTGCTGTTGATCTCCCGGCCACCGCGGACACCGCTGAGTGGTGGGCACCATAGTATGTGAATGCATGCAGAGAATCTCCGCTGCGTTCACATCAGTATGGCAGTGTCTGGCACTGCATTTGCATCTGCATGCCACACGCATGCAGACACAAACTCTAGTGTGAACGTAGCCTTTTATGACTAATCAGATGGAGACAACCTTTCCCTGAGGTAATGGAGTTATAATGCTCTTTAAAATTTACATACATAGGTCGTATGGTCTTGCCAATGTAAAACCTATTACATGGACATAATACCGCATAAATAACCCATTTGGATTTACAAGATATGTATGATTTTACTCTGTGGAGTCTATTACCAATCTGAATAGGGTTCTCAGTCATGTGATAATTACAAAAATTGCAGTTCTTTCATTTAAAATTGCCTATCAGTCTTTTTTCATCCAAACAGGTTTTTGATGGTCTCTCTGATTGGGTACGGTTCCTCACCAATAAATCTCTCAAATTCTGGCACCTTTTATAGGTAAGAAGATGAGGTTTAATTCCTAATGCATTCAGTTCCTTATCAGCTTCTATTACTTGCCAGTGCCTAAAAATGATAGATTTAACTCCTTCATTATATGCAACTTTTAATTATAATGGTAAACAACATCAGGGAGAGGTGCAATGCATGAGACTACAGACTATTTCGAGCACTATGGCTCTTTAACCGGTCTCGTCATAGTGCTCGAAAGAGTCTGTATTTAGTGATGAGCGAGTGTAATCATTATTCTTCGCACGAATAATACAGTATGCACGATACTTGTTACTCGGAGAGTATCGCTGGTGCTCATGAGTGATGTGTCAATCATTATCGATCTGACAAATGTTGACAGTTTCCTTCACTACATAAAGTGATCTGGCACCGATTGAAAGTCAGGGTCTCTCTGGGGGGCACTAGAAGGTCTTTTATGCAGATCAAATGTGAAAAAGCCCACTCCACCGCCCTGTCCTAGAAAGACTCGTTTTATAGCCGGATATGTGTCGGCAGAGCCAATCACTCATTGACTTACATTTTACTCGCTAATCGCACAAATATACGAGTCTAAGGCCGGATTCACACTTGCGTTTGCTGCCGCTGCGTATTGCGGCGGGCGAACGCAAGCTGACCGCAAGCACCGCCCATGCTTATGTCTAACATGGGGATGCACGGTGTATGCGGTCGGGTGCAGATGGCCGTGCGTCCCCATTGCCCTCCATGTGTGATTTGTACGCATTCAGAAGCTTGCGTACAAATCATACATTCCCGTTCACACCGAATCTGCAACATGTTAAACATAGGGATGGGCAGTGCTTGCGGTCGGCTTGCGTTCGCCTGCCGCAATACGCAGCGGCGGTGAATCTGACGCACTCCAGGGCCGGGTACTCAGCTCTCAGGCGAATTTCAGTCTGTCATGTCACGGGTGGCTACCTGAGGCTGTTGCCCTGGTGGTCAATGAATAAGGGAAAATAAAGTATATACAAGTTCGTGACGCCACCTGCAGTATCTGGTGATGCTCACCAGCGCCACTACAGTCCTCCGGTGGTTGTTGGTATTGTGGCAATGATGGTGTAGTTCCCACAGGCAGGACTGGACCACCGGGGCAGCGATTCTGTGGGAGAAACAGTTTATGATGTAAAGGATGCAGCAGAGTCGATAACTTACTTCACCGGTTATTTTACTTGAAAACTTTCAATTATCATCACAGTCTTTCATGCAGTAGATGTTATAATGACAAATGCTATGGGTGCTGCAAGTGGAATTTCTGGCTGATAGATTGATCCCTCCCTGTGTGCCGTTCCTTTTCCTTTCTTTTCCTTGCCTCCCAGTGGTGGTAAAGTCTGACTTCTTAAAGATGAGTCCGACCTCCTCCTGTTCCTTGTTCTCCTCTCCCTTCTACCCGTCGGGTGAACCTTCTTTTGGGTTCCTTGCAGCTTCCTGCTACTCCTGGCTCCCCTCTTTCTGGGATCTTTGAGAGTAAGGGGAGTACATAAAGATACCCCTGTTCTTCGGATTGTCTGTGAGCCTTATAGGAGCTCACAGGTGCGGGCTCCGATACCCGATTCCTTTCCTGGGGCAAACTCTTGGTTACTCTATTCCCCATTAGAGTGAACTCCTGCCTCCAAGTTCCTTCCTCTCTTGCTCTCTTTGGTTTCTGGGATCTCTTCTGTCTTTCCTGGGCCCCTCAGCTGAGGATACCCTCCTTGCTCCCTCCAGGCGGGCTGACTGGCTCCCACCAGCTCCAACTCCTCTCACTAACCCACTGAGTGTTAGACTACTCTAGTTCCCCCTAGAGGTCACTATATACCCTCCCGGGGTCCCTCCCACCTTCTAACTAGTGTGGGATGCGAGTTCTAGGGTTCCACCTACTGGCCATAGTTCCACTTGCAGTGGAGTGACTACACAGCTTTTCTGGGTGTAGTACCCCTTTTTTGGCACCTACATTGTGGGGCGCCACAAATGCAAGTGTGAAGCCAGCCTTCAAAAGTACTCAACGAGTGTAGGAAGTGAGAATATTACTCCACTCGCTCATCACTATCTGTATTCCCAATCACCGCACGTCTCCCTAATGTGTTTTTACTGTTAAAAATAAAAGTTGGATATAATGAAGGTCCTGGATGGCCTCATTGTTTTCTCCTTACCTGGTTGTTACTTTTTATGTTTGATTTAAAGAGGACCTATCACCCCCCAAATTTTACAATCTAAGGGCAGCACTGAATGCAGCATGTCTGCTGCATTCAGGCAAGGGGTCCCCCATGTCTGATGGCGGCTGGTACCCTGAGATAATAGTTTAGTGAAACATACAAGCTGGAGCCAATTAGGCTGTCCCTGGTGCGGCAGCCTGTGTCTCTGTGCCGTCTCCCTGCTGCCAATCACGTCCTCCTTGCTCTGTCTGTGCTGGTGACGCAGTAGGTAATGTTATCTCAGCCTCCGGCTGCCTATCCCACCTCCTGCTGTAACATCAAATCATTTCCCCGCTCAGTTGCATGTTATGCTATGGAGCTGGGTGGGGAAATGCTCTGACATCACAGCAGGAGGCAGGACAGCAGGCCGGGGGCGGGGATAAGCATTACCTCGCTCTGCCTGCGTCACCAGCACAGGGAGCTGAGACAGAGCGAGGAGGACGTGATTGGCAGCATGGGGGTGGCACAGAGACACAGGCTGCCGCACCAAAGACCGCCCATTTGGCTCCAGATTGTGACTTTTACTAAACTATTTTCTCGGGGTACCAGCCGCCATCAGACATGGGGGACCCCTTGCCTGAATGCAGCAGACATGCTGCATTCAGTGCTGCCCTTAGATTCACATCCATGGAGGGGTGACAGGTCCTCTTTAAAGTCAATCCAAATGTCAAGGCATTGGTCAGATGGATGTCTTTCTGACAATATTTAGCCTTAGTAGTACTCTGAAAGTGATCTCTAAATGTCTGCAGTGTCCTCCTGGAGAAAAGGAAAATTATTCTATTGGTGCAACGATTCTTTAAATAGAATAATGTCAAGTACATTTTGCAAATTGATTTCAAAGTCTCAAGGCAGTCAGGATACTGAGGTAAACAGAAGAAATTAATTTAGAACTATAAATAACAGTATTTTAAAAAGATCATTAATATATTAACTATGGTCTTCGGCAATTTTAATATAATCCTTATTGAAAAAATATAATTTAATGAGGGGTTAGAGGATGTTGACTAATTTATACTAACTGTTTATTTTAACAGAATAATATTAATTTGTAATTAAAATGTATCTGTCATATTCAACAGTTATTATTCACTAAAGCCTTGGCTTTTCTTGTTGTTTTTCTTGTTTTAACACTGCTTCAATAGAAAATAAAAACTTTTAAAAATGTATTTTGATTATAGTAAAATTCTTAAAATATTACTACTACAGAAGTGTTAAAGGTTTATGAATTGAATCAACTTATTGCAATTAACAACCATTATTTTAATATATGAACAAATGATTCCACTGCTGTTACTTTTAAATAAAGGACATTGAATTGAATAGATTCTTTCAGGGATATTTGGAGCATAAAAATGTATTTTCTATGCACTCAAAAACTATTTAGTCACTCCATCCACACCCAGCCAGTAATCAACACCTGAAACCTATTCAGCTACAGATATATTCTGAAGCATAAGTCTGATCTAGACTTTAGTCTGATCCATGTATCTTTCAAACTACATCTTTCAAAGTACATTTTCTAAGTACAATACTTAGAAATAGACTAGACATCTATGACATATTATTCCATTCATCACTATTTGTATCTGCTGAATCATCAACCTCATGATCATCATCATCATCATCTAATTGGACTGTTTCCTCTTCCCACAGGTACGCTCTGTGAACTTCCACCCATCTCTCCAGCTTTGCAAATCTCACTGCTTAGATACTGTGCTTATAATGTGTGTTAGGTACGCTCTGTGAACTTCCACCCATCTCTCCAGCTTTGCAAATCTCACTGCTTAGATACTGTGCTTATAATGTGTGTTAGGTACGCTCTGTGAACTTCCACCCATCTCTCCAGCTTTGCAAATCTCACTGCTTAGATACTGTGCTTATAATGTGTGTTAGGTACGCTCTGTGAACTTCCACCCATCTCTCCAGCTTTGCAAATCTCACTGCTTAGATACTGTGCTTATAATGTGTGTTAGGTACGCTCTGTGAACTTCCACCCATCTCTCCAGCTTTGCAAATCTCACTGCTTAGATACTGTGCTTATAATATCTATATATGTTGATATTTTCTTACCTTTCATGTGTCTGCTTTTTACCATACCTCATGATCAGTTTTGCATGACCTAGAGTTAGTTCTCCAGCCCCTTCCCATGTTTTATTACCTCTGTGTAACCCCCATCATCTAGTTACTCCATCCACACCCAGCCAGTAATCAACACCTGAAACCTATTCAGCTACAGATATATTCTGAAGCATAAGTATGATCTAGACTTTAGTCTCATCCATGTATCTTTCAAACTACATCTTTCAAAGTACATTTTCTAAGTACAATACTGTCACGGGTGGCACGGATGACAGGGTGGAGGCCACGCGCAGACGATCCCAGCGTGTGGCCCACCAGCCATAATGGTGGAGGATGGTCCGTCTCTTTCAGGGGCATTTACCTTCTGTGTAGATGGAGAGAGGGTGTGATGGGATCTCGCTGTTATGGGGGGACGGCTGTGGAGGTCTTGTGCTCGGTCTGGTTTTATCCACCAATATTGTAGGTCACTAGGACCCAGCAGATTCCTTCCACTTTTATAAGGAGGTTCATTACCCTTCCTCGGTGCAGGTGATAGTTCCTTGTGCACTCATTATCCTTGCTCCAGCAGACGCGGAGGTTGTGGAGGTTGCTGAGTTCTGCTGTCAGATAAGTGTTTCCTTTTCCCAAATGTCTGTCTTCCCTGGTGTTTGTCTTTAGTTGATAGTGGAGGGGTCTAGTGCACCTCTCCCTCTGATCCTTAGATAAGATAGTGCTAGGATCAGAGAGGGACGAGGTTCGTGGTCGGCGACAGTTGAGGAGACTGTATAGGGACGTTAGGGCAGACAGGGTCAGCTCTAGGAAGTCTAGGGGTCACCGTCTCCTTCTTGTGCCCTTAGCGTTAGGGACTCCTTATTCCCCCCCCGTCGTTATCCTACGCTGGGTGTCTTCCCCACTCCCAGCGTGACAAATACTTAGAAATAGACTAGAAATAGACTGGAAAAGACTGGCAGGTAAAGGAATATAAATCCCCCACAATGTTTCCATTCTAATCTCTACCACCCTTACTACTTCATCTCATATTAACTCCTGCAATCCCTTCCACAAGTAATGAACTAGTCATCAGTCCACCCTCCCTCCCCAGCCATCTGACCTCCTTTTGACTACTATTTCTCCCCATACTGGCTGTATCACCTTGTCCTTGGCTCCACCATCCTGTCCAGGACTGCTAGATCTCATCCCCATCCACATCTCCACTGGACTGTAGCTCATACCTTGGTGGCATCCCACCCCGGACTGACCCCTGGATGCCTCACCTGTCCCACGGCTGCTCCATCAGCCAACCCAGCAATCGCCTCTGTCAAACCCGACCGCCTCGACTGATCCCCCAACTTCCCCATCTGACCCATCCATCCGACCCCCCACCTTACATCTCATCCCCTGGTCATCACCTCATCCCGTGACCGCTCTCCACTGATGACCATTCACCCACTACCACAACTTTCCCCACTCTGCTTCTGACCCCTGCTGCCACACTCACTCCCTGTTCTCCGTATGCAATGTTCCCGCTACTCCTCACTCTCACTCCCATCCTTCTCCACTTCCTACTACCCCCACTTATCTCCCCTCCCAGCAACAAAATACTGCTCTCACTCTCCATCCTGCCGAACCACCTCACCCACTTCACCGACCTTTTCATTCACTTTCAATCCTCAATCACCAAACAAGCACGCCCGCCTCGCAAGCTCTCATGCTCCCACCTGCTAACCCTCAGCCTACTCCTCCTCCTTGCCGGTGACATCTCCCCCAATCCTGGCCCCCCCAGCAACATCCCCACAACAACCTTCATCCCGCGACCCACCGCCAACCCTCGCAACCTCACCACCACTAGCTCTCGCAACCCCACCAACATCAGACCCATTCCCCCAACCCATGCCCCACCTACCGCTCTACCCGGCGCCCTCTGGAATGCCCGCTCAGTGTGCAACAAACTCCCCGACATCCATGATCTCTTTATCTCCAGGAAACTGTCATTCCTTGGCCTCACCGAGACCTGGCTCACCCCCTCCGACACGGCCTCCCCTGCTGCACTATCCTACGGCAGCCTCAGCCTGTCCCACACCGCCCGTCCCTCTGGCAAACACGGCGGTGGAGTCGGCATACTGCTGTCCAACTGCTGCACCTTCAGCCCCAGCCCCCATCCGTCACTGTCCCCTCCTTCGAAGCCCACTCAGTCCGAATCTTCTCCCCCTGCAACCTCCAAATAGCCATCATCTACCGCCCCCCCGGACCCACCGCCTCCTTCCTTGACCACTTCACCACCTGGCTACTTCACTTCCTCTCCACTGACATCCCCTCCATCATCATGGGCGACTTCAATATCCCCATTGACACTCCCCGCCCAGCCGCCTCCAACCTTCTTTCCTTGACCACTTCCCTAGGGCTCTCCCAATGGTCCTCCTCTCCCACCCACGAACAAGGCCACACGCTTGACCTTATCTTTACCCGCCTTTGCTCCCTCTCTAACTTCACAACCTCGGTACTCACACTGTCCGACCACCATCTCTTGACCTTCTCCGCCCTCTCCTCCCCTGCCACACTACCCCCTCTCCGCAAACTTGATCACCCTCGCCGAAACCTAAAAGATCTTGATCTTCCTTTATTCTCTGAATCACTCCTCCCTCTCACCGACCTACCCCGCGCTGACGACATTGACATTGCCACCACCCTATACAACACCACCATAACGAACGCTCTCGACCTAGGCGCCCCCCTCACTCTCCATGCTCCATGCATTAACAGGCAACCCTGGCACACCACCCTCACTAAAAACCTGAGACGGGCGTCCAGAGTCGCCGAGAGGAG
Source organism: Allobates femoralis (assembly GCA_033576535.1). NCBI lineage: Eukaryota > Metazoa > Chordata > Amphibia > Anura > Aromobatidae > Allobates > Allobates femoralis. The sequence continues at coordinate 146,170,798 of JARQOC010000001.1, forward strand.
ATGGAAAAAGTCTCACACCCCCGAGCACTTTGCTCTGTTCAAGCAATCCATCACTGACTTCAAGACGGCACTCGCTACTGCCAAGCAAGTGATCTTCTCATCCCTTATAACCTCTCTGTCCCGCAACCCCAAACAGCTCTTCAAAACTTTGAACTCTTTACTTCGCCCACCTGCTCCTCCCCCTTCTCCCTCATCTCTGCTGAAGACTTTGCGACCTTTTTCAAGGAGAAGATCGACAAGATCAGAAGCAGCTTCGGTCCACTATCCCCACACCTCCCCTTCCCACCTACACTGCCCTCCTCCTCCATCAACCACTTCCCCCCCATAACTGAAGACCAACTCTCCTCCCTCCTGTCAAAATCACGCCTCACGACCAGCGCCCACGACCCGCTCCCATCCCACCTCATTCCCAACCACACCTCCATTTTAATCCCAGCCCTCACCCACCTCTTTAACCTTTCACTTAGCACTGGTACCTTCCCCTCGGCCTTCAAACATGCTCTAATCACGCCCATCCTAAAAAAACCCTCACTTGACCTTACCTCTGTCTCTAACTATCGCCCCATATCTCTTCTCCCATTTGCCTCTAAGCTACTTGAACAACACGTCCACTCCGAACTGTCCTCTCACCTCTCCTCGTGCTCCCACTTCGACCGCCTACAGTCCGGATTCCGACCCCTCCATTCCACCGAAACAGCCCTGACCAAAGTCACCAACGACCTACTGACCGCCAAGAACAAACACCACTACTCCATCCTGCTACTCCTTGACCTGTCTGCCGCCTTCGACACGGTTGACCACTCCCTTCTTCTCCGGATACTGGAATCCCTTGGCATCACCCACCTTGCCCTCTCCTGGATCTCCTCATACCTAGCGGACCGGACCTTCAGCGTCTCCCACTCCCACACCTCCTCCTCACCCTACCCCCTTTTTGTCGGAGTCCCCAACGTTCGGTCCTGGTACCCCTACTTTTCTCCATTTACACTCTCGGCCTAGGGCAACTCATCGAGTCCCATGGCCTCCAGTACCACCTCTACGCCGACGACACCCAAATCTACCTGTCCGGCCCTGACATCACCTCCCTACTCTCGAAAATCCCTCAATGCCTTTCCGCCATCTCATCCTTCTTCTCTGCTCGCTTCCTTAAACTCAACATGGACAAAACTGAATTCATAGTCTTCCCCCCAAGAAATTCCACCCCACCTCCCAACCTATCCATCTGCGTCAACGACTGCGCCCTCTCCCCAGTCCCCCAAGCCAAGTGTCTTGGGGTAATCCTTGACTCCTCCCTATCCTTCAAACCCCACATCAAGGCCCTCACCACATCCCTCCGGCTCCAGCTCAAGAACATCTCACGGATCCGCTCCTTCCTCACCCACGACACCGCTAAAACACTCATCCATGCTCTTATCATCTCCCGCCTTGACTACTGCAACCTCCTTCTCAATGGCCTCCCGGCTAACTCCCTCACACCTCTCCAGTCTATCCTCAACTCCACTGCCCAACTCATCTATATGTCCTCCTGCTACTCCCCTGTCTCCCCCCTCTGCCAAGCCCTTCACTGGCTCCCCGTCTCCAAGAGATCCCAATTCAAAACACTAACCATGGCGTACAAAGCCATACACAACCTGCCCCCACCATACATCTCCGACCTGGTCTCCCGATACCTACCCTCACGCAACCTCCGCTCCTCCCAAGAACTCCTCCTCTGCTCCCCCCTCATCACCTCTTCGCACAACCGAGTCCAGGACTTCTCCCGGGCATCCGCCTTACTCTGGAACTCCCAACCCGAACACGTCAGACACTCTCCTACCCTGAGTAGCTTCAAATGTCACCTGAAGACTCACTTGTTCCGTCAAGCCTACAACCTGCCATGAGACCCAGGCGAACGCCCCATACCTGACATTCCCCCATCCTACTGTATCCTAACCCACCCCTCATAGACTGTGAGCCCTGGTGGACAGGGTCCCTGCCCCTCCTGTACCTGTACGTCCTGATCGCCTAGATTTAGTGTACTTGTTCTTGTCTCCCTCATCCTCATGTAAAGCGACATGGAACCTAATGGCGCTATATAAATAAATCATAATAATAATAATAATATTTCCTTTTTTATCTTTATCTATAGTTATTTTCCAAAACTGCTTATTGTAAAGCAAAATTCTGTATGCTCGTGCTTTATATGTCTGAACATATATAACAAGCTCTAATTGTTCACAGTCAAATGTTAAAATTTCCCGCATAATATTAGACAGGACTACTTGTGTCACTAAAACAGTTCTGTTCAGATAAAACAAATGTAAGCTGTAAAGTCAGGCGCCAGCTGATAGCAGATAAGAAATAGGAAATTCTTTAAAGCAAAACTTCTTAATTCATGCTACGGCATCCTAACGCATTTTGGCAGTTTACTGCCTTCATCAGGTGTTTAAAACAGTTCTGAACTCACTGAGTCATTCACTTTACAAGACCTTTGAACTTAGTTTTTTTGTATGTGATATTATGACATTAACACAGAAATATATTGTATGTCACAAATAGTGAGTGCACCCCTCACGTTTTTGTACATTTTTATTATATCTTTTCATGTGACAACACTGAGGATATGACACTTTGATACAATGTAAAGTTGTCAGTGTACAGCTTGCATAGTAGTGTATATTTGGTGTGCCCTATAAATAACTCAACACACAAACATTAATGTCTAGATTGCAGGCAACAAAAGCGAGTACATCCCTTAGTGAAGATGGTCAAATTTTGACCAAAGTGTCAGTTATTTTTTTAATATGGTGGTTATTGTGGTCTCCTCATGGAGCTACCCCATGGCTAGGTCCTTCCCTGGAGGGATATCTGGCTAGTCCCGTGTTTGAGACTCCTAAACGAGGCTTCACGGACTCTATTTGCATATTTGTATTTCCCAGGGGGCAATGCACCTAGGATTTCACTGTGTTTGAGTGCTTTTGCCGGCTGCTCGCAGTGTTTTCTTTGACTGGTCTCCTTGAGATCAGTGATTGTTTTGTGAAGTTATTTTTTGTGGACTCCACTATTTTCAAGCCCAGCCTCAATTCTCTTGGGCATGCAGTTTATTAGAGATTCACAGAAGCCAATGGAATCCTTTTTCTCTCCTCCATGATGACATCATGGAGCTAGTGGATGTTGGTGTCTTTACATTAATCTTCTGTTTGAGGATGTCCAACAAATGGTCACTAAAGTTTAGGTCTGGAGATATGCTTGGGCAGTCCAGCACCTTTACTCTGTTTCTTTAGCAAGGCAGTGGTTGTTTTGGAAATGTGCTTGGGGTCGTTTTGTTGGAATATTGTATTAAGGCCAAGTTTTCAAAGGTAGGGGATCATGCTCTCCCTCAGTATGTGACAGTACATGTTGACATTCATAGTTCCCAGAATGAACTATAGTTTTCCACAGCCAGCAGCACTCATGCAGACTAAATCCATGATGCTTCCACCATAATGCTTGACTATTTGCAAGACACTTGGCTTTGTACACCTCACTAGTTGCCACCACACTTGCTTGACACCATCCCACCTAAATAAGTATATTTTGGTCTCATCAAACCACGGGACATGGTTCCAGTAATCCTTGTCCTTAGTCTGCTTATCTTAAGCAAACTATTTGTGTTCTTTCTTGTGCATCATGTTTTGAAGAGTCTTTAATACTGGGATGGCAGCCATGCAGACCAGTTTGATGTAGTGTATGGCATATGGTCTTAGCACTAATAGGCTGAACCCCTGCTCCTGTAACCTCTGCAGCACTGCTGGCAGAACTCACTCATCAATTTTTAAAAGACAACCTCTGGATATGATGCAGAACGTTTGCACTCAACTGGTTTACTCAATCATGGTGAGTCCTGTTCTGAGTGGAACATGTCTTGTTAAACTGCTGTATGATGTTGGCATCCATTCTGCAGCTCAGTTTCAGAGTGTTGACAATATTTTTATAGCATATGCCAGTTTTATGTAGAGCAGCAATGAAAGGGGAACTCCAGTCAGAGATAACTTTTTAGTACAGTCCCTGCACTGCTACATGATGAAGCAGAGCTGCACACTGCAGTTCTAGGATCAATAGATCTCTTATAAATCGATAAAATGATATCTGCTCCTCAGCTCTGACCCCCACCAGTGTATGTCCCTGCTTCATCGTGTAGGAGGGCAGGGACTATACCAAAAAGTTTATTCTCCCTGGAGCTCCCCTTTTATTTTTTATATCCTCAGAGATATCTTTGCAATGAGGTCCTACGTTAAACTTCCAGAGACCTATATGAGAGAATGTGTGAGCGATAACAACAATATTAAGGGGAACCTGTCACCCCCAGGGCCTATTAACCAAAAAGAACCACCTTCAGCAGCACATATGCTGCATTTTGCAAAGGTGGCTTTTATTATCATACCTCCCAGGACACCAAAATAAACACTTTATAACATATTAGTTCAGGTCCAAGAGGTATACTCTCCTCCCTGGACTTAAACACTTTGCTGCTGTTACCCCTCCTCCTGTGTTTTTCCGGGTTCCTCTTTGACTCATGCATCGAAGTGGCGTTGGTGCATTCTCTCAGCTCTCAGGCATCTCCATGAGCTCTGGCCGAGAGCTTAGGTCACATGGTATTACGCGGCATCAGATCCCGCTCTGTGTGGTCTTATGCTTTATGCAGGCTGTGGGGTTAGAAATCTGGCGAGGGGAACACAAACAACACAGGAGGAGGAGTAACAACAGTGAAGCATTTAGGTCCAAGACCTAAACTAATAACTTATAAAGTGTTTATTTTATCTATAAACAGAAAAAGAGGAAACAGAAGCGCAATAACGTTAGGGTACCTTTACACGCCGCCACTATCCCTGGCAACCGGTATTAACCGTACTTGCACGCACACATTTTTAACGGTTGCTAACGATCGCCGATACCGCATGTACACGCCGCCATTGTGTTGTCAACTGAAGGTATCGTGGTTCCCAGGAAGTTCTCACAGATCCTGCGGATATCTTCCTATTGAATCCCTTCGCCCCTCCACACGCCGCAATTAGTAGGGGAATGTGGGTGTACATGTTCTGTGGCACTAACACATAGGCGTGACGGAGATGTGTATTCCGTGACGCTAACACGCTGATTGGACAATGCAATAGCGTCATGATTGCGCAGGAAGGCTGGCTAATACATGACGCCATTGCAATTGTGTAGTTGAATGGTCAGCTCTTTAAATATGGCGCCCTATGATGGGACAGCCAATGGTTACACAGTAGCCCCCACCAATCATTGCTGATGGGGCGTGGTATCCAGCACGCTGTGGCACGCCCTGGGGAAACCCCCGTTTACACACCACTACCATGGCAAATGTCCCTTTGTGTTGCCTTGGATTTTAGAACACGGCTCGGAAACAGCTACCTGAAGCAACTGGGAGGAACCCGATCACTTTCCAAAATTACACGCCGCCACTTCGTAGCAATTTCAACGCAACAGGCACAAAAATCCCCATTGCCATGCAGTTGCTACCACGAAGTGGCGGCGTGTAAAGGTACCCTTATCCTTTTTACAATAACTGTGAAAATTTGCAAATGTTGCTGCTCACCTTGTCAGGTTGTGAGACCCACAACCGATGTTTGAGCGTATAGCTGGACAAACACTCTATGTAATCGCTGTGGTTTCAGAAATCAATGAAAAAGGTAGGTGTTTGATCTGCGCTCACTGCATACAATGAAACGAACTTCCAGTAGATGGGAGAAAATGGGGCCTTTATGTGGTTGAGAATAAAGGCACCATTATCTTTCATCCACTGGAAGTTTGTTTCATTGTATGCAGTGTGCGCGGATCAAACAACACTGTCCTTTTTGGATTTATATCTTCAGTGTTGTCTCATGAAAAAATATACCGTAATAAAATATTTACAAAAATATGAGGGGTGTACTCAATTTTGTGATATACTGTACTTTATAGAGACTATGTCACCAAGTTTTTACTACCTAATCTAGGAGCAGTATTATGTATGGGCAGATATCCTGATTCCATCATTGTGTCATTTACTGACTGTTTTCTATCGTTTTGATAAAACAGTGTTTAATATTGAGAATATCTATTTTTGTGTATTCATATACATGTTCTAAAATTAACTTATTTTTTTGTCTCTTTTTTTCTGCTCGCATATTCAAATGCAAGAATATAATCAAAAAGGTAATTAATTTCAGTAATTCAATACATAAAGTGAAACACATACATTAGATACAGTCATTACAAACAGAGTCATCTATTTCAAGTGTTTATTTCTGTAAATGTTGATGATTATGGCTTACAGCTAATGAAAACCCAAAGGTCATTAAGACCAACTAAAAAATAATTTTCAACTCATAAATGTTGGCCTAATGAAAAGTATGTAGAGTAAATGCACTCAATACTTTGCCGGGGTTCCTGTTCAATAAATCACTGCATCACAATGGCGTGGCATGGAGGTGATCAGCTTCTGGCACTGCTGAGATGTTATGGAAGTCCAGAATGTTTTGATAGCAGCCTTCAGCTCATCTGCATTGTTGGGTCTGGTGTTTCTCATCTTCCTGTGATAATACTCCATAGATTCATTTGGGGTTTAGGTCAGGTGAGTTTGCTGGCCAATCAAGCACAGTAATACTGTGGTTATTAAACTAGGTATTGGTACATTTGGCAGTGCGAACAGGTGCAAAGTCCTGCTGGAAAATGAAACTATCTTTATGAACTGACACTATGCTCTTTTTCTGGCTAATCACTGGTAATTAAAGCTGGCGAGGGAGGGCACTGTCACTGTGTGCTGACAACCATGCTTAGTTCTACAGGGACTAGGCCAGACCCAGAAATGAACATCACTGATGATCCTTCTTTTCAGGGTGATAAGGAATTAAATGAAGAGATGGTGTAGTACGTGCTGTTGGAACTATGCTATGACTTTTCCTGAAGAAGGGGCAAGTGTGGGCTCTCAAATGCATAGAAATAAAGTCATTCTTCACATTCTTCGGATTGGATTTGTCCCGACAGCACAGCACTACACCATCTTTTCATTTAATTCCTTATTAGTTTTCTATGGTGGCCGCAGCAGTCGTGGTTACATGTGTATATAGTGGTTGTGTCTGACACAACCAAACAAGGTGAGCCTATTATTTCAACTAGTGTTTCATTTGATAAGACCTAAATTGTTTTTCCAGCTTGACTTCTTTTCAGGGTGGGGAGAGAGGCTGCAGCGGTGATGGCAGCCTCTCCAATCTGATGATATCCTCTTTGAATATCCCCACATGCACTGGGAATACTCAAACAAACTATTATCAAAATTGAAGCAAGTAAAGAAAAAATAAGCACTTAGATTACTAGGGGAAAAGTAGGGACTTTTTAATTAAACCAAATTAGAAAAAAAACTATTTTAATCTACTATATACCGTATATACTCGTGTATAAGCCGACCCGTGTATAAGCCGACCCCCCTACTTTTGCCCCCCAAAACTGGGAAAACTTATTGACTCGCGTATAAGCCGAGGGTGGACTCCAGCACAGGTATACAACCCCCAGAAGTGAGGTATACAGCAGCCTCCCCAGTGGTAGTATACAGCAGCAGCCCCAGTGGTAGTATACAGCAGCCCCAGAGGTATATACAGCCCCAGAGGTATATGCAGCCCCATATGCAGCCCCAGAGGTATATGCAGCACCATATGCAGCCCCAGAGGTATATGCAGCCCCATATGCAGCCCCAGAGGTATATGCAGCCCCATATGCAGCCCCAGAGGTATATGCAGCCCCAGAGGTATATGCAGCCCCAGAGATATATGCAGCCCCATATGCAGCCCCAGAGGTATATGCAGCCCCATAGGTATATGCAGCCCCATATGCAGCCCCAGAGGTATATGCAGCCCCAGAGGTATATGCAGCCCAGAGATATATGCAGCCCCATATGCAGCCCCAGAGGTATATGCAGCCCCATAGGTATATGCAGCCCCATATGCAGCCCCAGAGGTATATACAGCCCCATATGCAGCCCCAGAGGTATATGCAGCCCCATATGCAGCCCCAGAGGTATATGCAGGCCCAGAGGTATATACAGCCCCAGAGGTATATGCAGGCCCAGGGGTATATACAGCCCCAGAGGTATATGCAGCCCCAGAGGTATATGCAGCCCCAGAAGTATATGCAGCCCCATATGCAGCCCCAGACGTATATACAGCAGCCCTTAGGTAGTATACAGCAGCCCCAGTGGTGTATACAGCAGCAGCAGCAGCCCCAGGGCTGTATACAGCTGCAGCCCCAGGGCTGTATACAGCGGCAGCCCCAGGGCTGTATACAGCCGCAGCCCCGGAGGTATACAGGCCCCCCATCAAGTTCCAGGCCCCCCCGCCCCTTGCGCGCCAGCCTGTAAAGTAAAATCATACTTACCAGTGTCCTGTCGCGCCGTCCGCAGCTGCCGACACACGATCCCGGGCTTCAATCCGCGTCTTCCGGCTTCCGACTTCCTGTGGTCGCGGGCAATGACGTCATTGCCCGCGACTACAGGAAATGCGGAAGACGCGGAATGAAGCCGGGATCGTGTGTCGGCAGCTGCGGACGGCGCGACAGGACACTGGTAAGTATGATTTTACTTTACAGGCTGGCACGCAAGGGGGGGTGGGGGCCCTGGAACTTGATGGGGGGCCTGTATACCTTCGGGGCTGGTGCGGTATTTTCTATATACTCGCGTATAAGCCGAGGGGGGACTTTTCAGCCCAAATTTTGGGCTGAAAAACTCGGCTTATACGCGAGTATATACGGTAATTGCCTTATCGTGTCTTTCTTTCTGTAACGGAAATTCCGCGTTGCTGAATGGTCGAGCCCGGCCGGCCACGACAAACCAGAGACACGGGATGTCTGTTACAGAGAAACAGACACAATCACTAAAATGGCGGCACTGTGGAGGCCAGCGCGGAGGGGAAGCCTGGGCCGCCGACCTCCATGCCGGCATGGAGCTTCACACTGGCGCCTAGTGTCAGCCTGTTACTTGCCCCGGCCACCTCTACCCACCCAGAGCATGCGGGGGCACGAGGAGCAGGCGGCCTGTTGCTTCCCCCTCATCCCGGTGCCCAGTAATGGCTTCTCCAGTGTGCTGCACAAGATGACGCTGCCGCTCTTCCCTCTGCCCCCCTATGGCTTCCCGGCCTTCGGTCTCTGCACCAAGAAGGATGAGAGCAGCCTGAGGGGCAAGGAGGCTCTGCCTGGCATCTTCTGCCCAGCCGCCCCAGCCTCCAAGGACTCCATGTATTCGCACTTCCCGGTGTACTGGCTGCCGCTCCGTCCTGGATCTGGAGGCACCCTGACCATGGATGAGGAAGCTGCCAGACTCCTTCTTCAAGCCGAAGCCCAAGTCACACTTCCCGCAGATACCGCCTGTGCTGCCCCTGTGCTGCCCCGTCCCCTCTGCTGTCCCTGTCCCCTGTGCTGCCCCTGTCACTGTGCTGCCCCTGGCCCCTGCGCTGCCCCTGTCCCTGCACTGCACTTGTCCCCTGCACTGGACATACAGGCTGATGATTTGTTACAAAAAGTGTCAATATTGGGAACTTTGTGTTCCTGTCCTCCCCCCTTCCCGTTCCATCCTCCACCCTCCTCACCGCTCTGTTCTCACCCACACTCGGTGGTCCCATTGCCGCTGAAAGCTCGAGGAACAGAATCAGATGGTCATGTGACAGGCTCTGTGTGATGTCACATCAGCCGCACAGTCACATGACCCACTGATTGCCTGATTGGTGAGAATAGAGCGGCGAGGAGGGGGGCCAACACATGTGTGTGTATATGTGTATGTATGTATATGTTTGTATGTGTGTACATGTGTGTCTGTGTGTATACATGTGTGTTGTGGTGATGCAACCCCGATGTGTCCCCTGACCGTTATACAGCACATGGAGGATTGTATCTTTTGCTCTGTGGCAGCACTCACAGGGTTAACAGCAGTGAGATCTGAGCTGAGTGCTGATTGAAAGCACTGACACCCACCTGTGATGGGATAGGAGATTATATGAGCTGTTCTGGTCTGAGCAGTGGGACAGAACAGGAGGAGCTGCTGTGTGAAGCTAACACAGCCTGGGAGCTCTCTCAGAGAGGATGTTCATGAGACTAATGAGCAGACGGTGAGAAGGGAAAGGTTGTGTGCGCACAACACAGCCTAGCTGAGAGAATTGGTTGTGGACCCGATGAGGACAGAGCCCCGGCAGAGGTACAGAGCATATCGGTCTGTGGGTTGTAAGTTTGTAAATACCTGAACCGTGCCAATAAACAGTGTGTTGTATGAACAGTTGCCTGGGTCACTGCCTTCCGTCGTGCCGATCCTAACCGCTACCTTACATGTGGTGGAGAATGCGGGCACAGCAACGTGGCTGCTAACGGCAACGACTTGGTGACAGAAAAAAAAAAGGCATACCCAGTTCACACATGTCAGTGGTGAAACCTGCTACTCTACAGTACAAACCAGCAGCCAGCATGGAGGACCTGCTTAAACACCTGGTGCAAGCACAGCAACAACAGCAGCAACTGAACCAGCAAGCACAGGTCGCACAACAGGAGGCGAATCAGCTCTTGCTCCGGCAAATGCAGCAGCAACAGGAGCATCAGCAGCAACAACAGGAGCATCAGCAGCGGCAGTTGGATCTTCTGGCGGAGGCAATCCATGCATGGCCAGCAGCTCCATCCCCGGGTCAAGGAGATCACAGCAGCATCCGGAAGGCGGTAAGGCGTGCACTGCAAAAGATGACCCCGGGGGATGATGTGGAAGCTTTCCTGGTGGTTTTTGTGAGGGTTGCATAGCGGGAGAAAATGCCGTCAGAGTAGTGGGTGGAAATGTTGGCGCCTTACTTAACCGAAGAGTCCCAAAAAGCCTCTGCACAGAGGACACCATGGACTATGGGACTCTAAAAGGTGAGATCCTGACCAGAATGGGGGTTAATACGTATGTAAGGGCTCAACAGGTAAGCCAGTGGTCCTTTCAGGAGGGCAAACCCGTCCGGTCTCAGGCCTATGACTTGTTGCACAAATGATTGAGAGGGTGGTAGTTGACCGGTTTGTGCTCACTCTGTCTGTCTCCATCCAACGGTGGGTGGGACAAGGTGACCTGGGTATCCTAGATCAGTTGGTGAGTGTGGTGGTGCGGCATGTGGCTACACAGGACTTGATTCGGGGCTCAGGGACACTGCGTGCAGACCGGCGGACCGCATCCACCAAACCGGAAGTTAGGGACCCCCAACCCTGTCCTATGCTGGGCTCGACTCCACCACAATCAGAGAATGTGTGTCGCCTGGAAGTGAGCCGGAAACCCTTGGTCTCCTAAGCGGGGCACTGTAAATAATTTTTTCCCCACCATAAAGTGTTGGCGATACCAGGAGTCGGGACATGCCATGGCGCAGTGTCCCCTCAACACGGAGTCCATGGACTGTGGGTATACCCACCGGATGTCCATTATCGCTCAATCAGCCGGGGCAGGACGCTATGTGACTGTGGGTAAAGGGGGTGCTTTGTGCCAGCTACGGATTAATGGACGTGAAGTGACGGCCCTTTTGGACTCAGGGAATGATGTGACCCTTGTGTGGGCCTTCTTGGTTTTTGGAACCAAACCCACCGGCCGTACGGTGAGAGTGCTTGGTGTCCATGGGGACCTCCGTAGGTATCCGACAGGGATGGTCACTATGACCACCCGATCTGGACGGTGGGGATGGTGAGGTCTCTTCCCTATGATGTGATCTTGGGGAGGGATTTGCCTCAGTTCAGGACTTTGTGTTAGAGGCAACCTAATCCTGAGGTAATGGATGGTCCGGGCCCTGAGCCCGAGGATCCTGACTCTGGGATACCTGCCATAGGGGTCACCAATATAGGGACAGAGTGTAATCCTGGTAGGTGTTCCCTAGAGGTAAAAGCAGGAGATTTCAGAGCATCCAACCCCGCATACGAGTGCAGAAGCACCGACCACGTCGTCCTAAGACCCGTAGACGTCCTCAAAGTACAGACGGTGACTCCACTGTGGACGTAGGGCTGCACGACTCAGACAACCCACCCGATCGTGTAGCAGATGACGTAACGTCAGGACTCCACATAGTCAAAGGGATAGGAGGACCGCGCTACCACACTGGCCGTTGGGGGAGGGGAGGCCACCCGCAGACATGCCTCTGAAACAAAGGGTGACTGGGTCCGATTGGTCTTGATACACAAGGAAACAGTTTGTGCCGGTACGGGACCGCTTGTCAGACGCGGACGGCCCTGGTCAATGGTCCCCCCGACTGGTGGGCCACAAGGACGACGAGGCCCTATCTCGAGGCCCCGGATCATGGTTTGTGTTCCGCCCCATGGGCTTGAACAGAGGGGGGAGGTATGTGGTGATGCGACCCCGATGTGTCCACTGACCGGTATACAGCACATGGAGGATTGTATCTTTTGCTTTGTGGCAGCACTCACAGGGTTAACAGCAGTGAGATCTGAGCTGAGTGCTGATTGAAAGCACTGACACCCACCTATGATGGGCTAGGAGATTATATGAGCTGCCCTGGTCTGAGGAGTGGGACAGAACAGGAGGAGCTGCTGTGTGAAGCTAACACAGCCTGGGAGCTCTCTCAGAGAGGACGTTCATGAGACTAATGACCGGACGGTGAGAAGGGAAAGGTTGTGTGCGGACATCACAGCCTAGCTGAGAGAATTGGCTGTGGCCCCGATCAGGACAGAGCCCCGGCAGAGGTACAGAGCATATCGGTCTGTGGGTTGGAGGTCTGTAAATACCTGAACCGTGGCAATAAACGGTGTGTTGTGTCAACAGTTGCCTGGGTCACTGCCTTCCGTCATGCCGATCCTAACCGCTACCTTACAGTGTGTATACATGTATGTGTGTTTGTATACATGTGTGGATGTGTCTGTATATGTGTGTGTATACCTGTGTGTACATGTGTGTGTCTCTGTATATGTCTTTGTATATGTATGTGTATGTCTGTGTCTACATGTGTGTGTGTCTGTATGTGTGTACATGTGTGGGTCTGTACATGTGTGCGTATACCTGTGTGTACATGTCTGTGTCTGTATACGTGTGTATATGTGTGTACATGTGTGTCTATACATGTGTGTGTATATGTGTGTCTGTATGTTTGTGTATACATGTATGTGTGTACATGTGTGTCTTTATACATGTGTGTGTATACCTGTGTGTATCTATACATGTGTGTCTGTGTAAATATGTGTATACATGTGTGCATATATCTGTGTGTTTCTGTACATGTGTGTCTGTATAAATGTGTGTGTACATGTGTGTCTGTATACGTGTGTGTGTCTGTGAACGTGTGTACATGTGTGTCTGTATAAATGTGTATGTGTGTGTACATGTGTATATCTGTGTGTGTATACATTCATGTGTGTTCATGTGTGTCTGTATACATGTGTGTGTATACCTGTATGTGTACATGTGTGTTTGTCTGTATACATGTGTGCATATACCTGTGTATTTGTTTGTGTACATGTGTGTTTGTGTACATGTGTGCATACATGTGTCTGTATACATGTGTGTGTCTGTATACATATCTGCATGTACGTGTATTAGTATATGTGTGTATGTATGCATCTATATGTCAGCATGTATACATCTATACATGTGTGTGTTTGTCATGTGTGTGTCTGTATACATGTGCGGTGAGTGCACCGTGGGGGGAGAGATGGCCACAGAGTCCGTCCCTATTGTGCCCTCACCGCCTTCCCGATGTGATCCCTATTTCTATATACCCGCTGCGTTAGAATCGGGCCACCATCTAGTATTAAAATAAATAGTGAGACATTAGGGATGAAAATCCATATTAGATTAAAACTACCCCTTTAATACCTTTGCAGAAATTCTTTCTTCAAATTGTGTCTGATATGCAAAATTAAGAACATGCGGAAATAATATATGAAAGATCAGATGGTAGAAAATTAGGAACCATTCAAGTTTTCTTGGATGTAAAATCTAAGCTGTTTTGTATTGAAATAGCTGTAGATTCAAGATATGTTGAAAATTCCAATCAGCTGCCTAATTTTACATAATGTATAACCTTTACCTATTGATTATAGTGTTGCACTTATATTATGAGCTTAGTTCTTGTTAAGCGTACGTACTGAGGTTATTTCTGGTGTTATATTTACTTACTAAGTCTTGCTGTATTTATGTAATGATCTTGTTTCTAATACTGTATTTCTGTTAAAAGATTGGTAATGTTTCAATATTAATTAGCATGATTTTATGATTTTTTTTTTAGAGTTTACGCATACATTAGAATAGCATCAAAAATCAATATCATATTTCCATGTTTCAGGGAATTTTTGAAAGTGCTGAAACACGTCTAATAAATCAATATTATATTCACCCTTTGATGTCTCGTGGAATATGGCAGCGCAGTTTTTAGCGCTTCATCCTCCCTATTTTAATTTTCTGAAATTATGACCTTTGGGTTTTCATTGGCTGTAAGCCATAATCATCAACATCAACATAAATAAACACCTGAAATTGATCACTCTGTTTGTAAGGCGGCCGTCACACGCTTCAATCTTGTGAGCGATATTGTTAGCGATCACATGCACGCGCGATCGCTAACAATATCGTTCACATCGTTAGTGAGCTGTCACACAGACAGACTCACCAGCGATGTGGACCAGCGAGAACGCTGGTAACTATGGTACACATCGGGTTACTAGGCGCAGCGCGGCGCTTAATAACCCGACGTTTACCATAGATACCATCTCCCAGCATATGCTCTGCCGCTGGGAGATCGTTCATCGTGGTGTCACACACCACGATGATGCAGATTGATCAAGCGATTATCGCTTGATTTGAGCTCCTGCTCACAAATCTGCAATCAAACAATCAAGCGATTTTACATTGCAAAATCGCTTGATTACATGTAGCGACGCACAAACGATATCGCTTAGCGATCAAAAAAGCAGATCGCTTAAGCGATATCGTTCAAGAAATTGATGCGTGTGACGGCCCACTAATGATGATATACTGTATAATATACTGTATCCATTTCATTTTTTTTACTGAATTAACATTTTAATTCATTGAGATGCACTAGTATATAAACTATGGGGATGTTTAACAAATGTATAAGTGTAAAGCATCCCAAGACTAAGTGAAGTTCTAAGGGTATGGGGGAATAGGTGAGGTACATGTACCAGTCTACCCGCATCTGCTGTCCATATAGACTTATTTTGTAGAGTGTGTAATGTTCTTGATCTTTGTTCTGCTGCTGTAATACTGTAATTTCCTCCGGGATCAATAAAGTTTATCTTATCTTATCTTATCTTAAAATCACTCAGATTCTAAGTCAGAAAAGTTGACGAGAATCATGCCAATATAATGTGTATGTCGTTTTTTCTGACATGCAAGTGTGCGATTTTTTTTTTATCAACTAGCATCCATAGGACATGAGAGTAATATCCAAAAGTGTAATTTTTTTCTTGACTAACATCTGGATGACATATGACATTCATATACAATGTGTTTTTAACATATTCTTTTACATAATCCAATCCTCTATGTACAGTACATTGAAGCTAGTTTGCATACATAACAAAGAAATATTAAATCAATTTGTAAAAAAAAGACTAGATAGTAGGAATGAATAAATAGATATCCTGCTTGTATTTAATGTCACAATCCTCATACATATTATAAACTTGCACCCTTTAGTGCCTTTTATATTTTTAGCCTTGCTTAATCTAATGAATAAATAGATAATTTTAAAAGATGATGTGGGGTCCCCCCATTTTTGATAACCAGGAAGGGTAAAACAGGCTGTTGCACGCTGATATTACCAAGCTGGGAAGGTCTATGGTTATTAGGCAATTCCCAGTCCAAAAATACCAGCCTGCAGCCACCTTGGAAGTGGAGCATCACATTAGATGTGTCAGTTTTGGTGTTTTGCCCAGGCTCTTCCCAATTGTTGTGGTAGCAATCAGATAAAAGTAGTTGGGGTTGATGTCAGTTGTGTAGTGTCAGCAGGCATCAAGATCTGGTGTATGTTATACAGAAGTATGTATCAGACATCCCCATTACCAACCCACTAAATCAAAAGCAAAAAATACATTCACAAAAATATTATATATGAAAATAACACTCCCCAACTTTTTTCGCTGGTTCACCAAATTATTGAAAAAAAAGCCACACATATTTGCCATAGTCCAACAAATCTACAGTAGCCTGGTAAATCCAACGTAGTCCACAAATTGAATTCTAAAAGCTATAAAAAGAGAAACAGAAACAAGAGACTTTCTCTAGCTCACCAATTTGTTAGAAATTAACGTTCTCAGGCAGGTCCAATGTACTCCAGCAGTTCCCACAATGTTCTTTGACTCTGGAGATCAAAGACTATGCAGTCTCAATCTTAAGTTCTGTTTTCACTACAGATATCTGCAGAAAAATGCATTATCATCTACATTTTGTACTTATTTCATAGGTGGGGATTGTAAAAAGTGGGTAACCCTTCTAACTCCTACAGGCTTATAAACATAATTCAATATTTCTGCACCAATTTTGCACCTATTGTGTAAATTAGGAAATTTGTTTTTTTATACATCTGCATATTTGTGTTCATTGTTTTATATGCATTTTTATCACATTTATGCTCTTTGGTGTGTCATGTCTTAAAGAAAGCTGCTTTGTTTTTGATACTTTCCAAGTATTTGGCTTTGCAGAACGTTATTGATATACTAAGGCAGTGATGGCGAACCTATGGCACCACACTGCCGCTTTGATCTGCCGGCGCACGCCGCGGCGCCGGCAGATCACAGCTGTGTCGGAGCAGAGGAGACATTTATCCTCTCTCTGACACTCTTCCTAGCCCCGCTCTCCCGGCCAGCGTCATGTGACAGCGGTCACGTGACGCGCCCGGCATCACGTGACCGCCCTCAGTGCTGGAGGCACACAGGATGCTAGCTGCAGCAGCGGTGAAGGAAGAAAGGTGAGTATGAAAGTTTTTTTTTATTTTTTTACCAGCAGCCAGGATGGGGCCATACAAGGAGGAGGATGATGGGGCAATACCTGGTGGAGGAGGATGATGATGGGGCAATACCTGGAGGAGGATGGGGCAATACCTGGTGGAGGAGGATGATGATGGGGCAATACCTGGTGGAGGAGGATGATGGGGCAATACCTGGAGGAGGAGGATGATGATGATGGGGCAATACCTGGTGGAGGAGGATGATGGGGCAATACCTGGTGGAGGAGGATGATGATGGGGCAATACCTGGAGGAGGAGGATGGGGCAATACCTGGTGGAGGAGGATGATGATGGGGCAATACTAGGAGGAGGAGGATGGGGCAATACAAGGAGGAGGAGGATGGGGCAATACCTGAAGGAGGAGGATGGATGGATGATGGGGCAATACTAAGAGGAGGATGGATGGATGGGGCAATAGTAAGAGGATGATAGATGGATGGATGGGGCAATACTAGGAGGAGGATTGATGGATGAGGTAATACGAAGAGGAGGAAGGATGGATGGGGCAATACTAAGAGGATGATGGATAGATGGATGGATGGATGGGGCAATACTAATAGGGGGCAGGATGGGGTATATTATTATGTGATGGGGCAGGATGGGGCATATTGTTATGTGATGGGGCAGGATGGGGCAATACTAATAGGGGGCAGGATGGGGCATATTATTATGTGATGGGGCAGGATGGGGCATATTGTTATGTGATGGGGCAGGATGGGGCAATACTAATAGGGGGCAGGATGGGGCATATTATTATGTGATGGGGCAGGATGGGGCATATTGTTATGTGATGGGGCAGGATGGGGCAATACTAACAGGGGGCAGGATGGGGCATATTATTATGGGATGGGCTGATGGGACATATTATTATGTGATGGGGCATGTTATTATGTGATGGGGACAAGGATGGGCCAGATTACTATGTAATGGAGGCAAGAATAGGGCAATACTACCAGGGGGCAAGTTGGGGCATATTACTATATGATGGGGACAAGGGTGGTGCAATAATACCAAGGGACAAGGATGGGGCACATTACTGTTGGATGGGGCATATTACTACATGGGGACAAGGATGAGACACATTACTGTAGGATGGGGCATATTACTTCAAAAGGACACGGATGGGGCATATTACTACAAGGGAAGAAGGATAGGGCATTACTGCAGGATGGGGAATATTGCTGCAAGAGGACAAGGATAGGGCATTACAACAGGATGGGGCATTACTAAATGATGGGGCAGGATAGGGACATTACCACAAGGGGACAAGGATGGGACATTACCGAAGGGGACAAGGATAGGGCATACTACAAGGGGATAAGGATGAAGACATTACTACAAGAAGGGGGTCAGGATAGGAACATTACTGCCAGGAGAGGGTCAGGATGGAGCACAACTGCAAGGAGAGGGTCAGGATGGATCATATAGCTAGGAGAGGATCAGAATGGAGCAAAAAGCTAGAAGGAGAGGATCAGCATGGAGAACATAGCTAGAAGGAGGTGGTCAGGATGGAGCACATAACTACAAGGAGAGGGTCAGGATGGGACACATTACTAGAATGAGAGGGTCAGGATAGGACACATTACTAGAAGGAGACGATCAGAATGGAGCATATTACTACAAGGAGAGGGTCAGGATGGAGCACATTACTACAAGGAGAGGGTCAGGATGGAGCACACTACTACAAGGAGAGGATCTGGATGGAGCCCGTAATTAGAAGGAGAGGGTCAGGATGGAGCACATAGCTAAAAGGGGAAGGACAAGATGGATCACATAACTACAATGGGAAGGTCAGGATGGGAAACATTACTACACGGAGAAAGTCAGGATGGAGCACATAGCTACAAGGAGAGGGTCAGGATAGGACACATTACTGCAAGGAGAGGGTCAGGATGGAGCACATTACTACAAGATGAAGACCATGACTTCAGTATAAAATCTGCTTGTATTCCATGATAAAATCTATCTCCTATCTGTCTAATATTCTGCATTTTTTCCATACAGATCAGTCCACCTGCTGTTTCTAGAAAGGGCAGTGGGAGCGGCTCAGCTTCAATGTGCAGTACACATGAGCTGTCTGACCACTGCCGAAGAGAAGAGAAGACTGCAAAGGTAAGTTTAAAATCAATTAATTGTTAAAATAATTGAATTGATCATCAGTGTTTCAGGACTACAAGCCCTGTACAGGGAAGAGAGTTAGCATCTGCTGGCTCTTCCCCCTGTGCAGCGCTTGTGATTACCACTCCTGCTGTAATTTAGGTTATATTATCGTGTTGGCACTTCGCCATAAATAATTTTGTTTTAGGTTGCAGTTTGGGCACTCGGCCTCAGAAAGGTTCGCCATCACTGTACTAAGGTATGGGCTAAATATGTTTTAATGTGTTTCCACCACAGAAACACACTTATTTTGCATGTCTGTTTTTCACTGTGATTTTTTTTCATCTAATTTAAGTTCTAGGTGGAAATTTGCACAGAAAACTCAGCTTACAAGCAAGAGAAATTTACATGTTGTGGATTTGAAACATTTACCACAGGTCTGAATAAAAAAGAAGCACAGCGGTCATTACATTTCTATTCCATCTACTTGACTGGAACTCTCAGACACTGTGCTTTTTACTTAGCAAACATTTGTAGCATCAAAAACTCACCAAAAGCTCATAGTGGGAATGATGTGTAAAACCACGTTTTACCTCATTATTTTGTACCAGGATTGGAAAAGTATAATTAAAATGTACACCCTTTCTGCATTTTTTACCTACTCCTGGTTTTAACTTACGAAGGCTGAGGTTAAAAACCCAATAAAAGCAGAATGTGTGCATGCGGTCTTAAAACAAATCTGTCTGAAGGTTTCTGCTATGTAATCTGTAGACAGCGTGCTGTAGGGGATAAAACATAGAATTTGGTTATGTCTGTCTTGTCTAGGGATGAGCCACCACCCGGTGTTCGAATTCGATTCGACGAATTTGATGTGTGTTCGTCGAATGTTCGTCGAATGTTCATCGAACACCATCGAACACGTCGAACACCATTGAAAATTAATGTAATAAGTGCTTTAACATTAGTACCGGGCGGGGGGAGCACCTACAGGTAGGGTGGAGCGCAGCACTGGGAGTGGGGAGTGAAAAACACAGGCGGGAAGCCGGAGGTGAGAAGGGGACTTCACCGCCAGGTTTCCTGGTCTGTGCCGTGCTCCCCACTCCCTGATGCCCCCTCCCTGCTCCCTGGAGCTGCTCCACCCGCCCAGTCCTAAGTTAGGATCGGTTGCAGAGGCGGCGGGGGCAAGCGAGGAGCGAAGGAGCAGGACGGGGAAGCCGGTGGCGGTGAAAAGACTGCCCAGCCAGCTTTCCTTTTGTGTTCTACTCAAGATCAGGTGGGGGTAGCAGCTCCAGGGAGCGAGGAGGGGGCATCAGGCAGTGGGGAGTGAAGGAGCAGGGGGGGGAAAATAATGCGTGGGGCTTCGCACTATTTCTATGTCCATCTAGGTACAGCTAGGCAGCTGGCGTCGGGAATCCGCAGCGCAGGGAGGCCCAAGCTTTCTGGGCACCCCCTGCTGCGAATTGCAGCCCGAAGCCATCCCAGAAGATGGCACGTTCATTAAAACTCCATTTTCTGGCGCTGTATCCAGCTCATCCAGGGCCCTGGTATGGTGGCTCACTGGGTAATAAAGGGGTTAGGGCCAACTTTGTGTTATCAGCTGGCCCTAAGCCCAAAATTCATGGGGTCACGCCAATATCAGACATGACCGCCATGAATTGCTAGTGAATTTGTGAAAAAAACACACAGAAAAAATATTTTATTAGAAATAAAATAAAAAACACACTTAAGACTCAATCTTTAATTATTAAAAAATCCTCTTCCATCTGACGTAGTCCCAAAACGTAATTTCAGCACTTCTACATCACTCTTCATAGACACACACGTCTATGCAGAGTGATTGCAGGCTGACAACTGACTATGACAGTCAGGGTTCACCCCAGGTCATAGCTCAGGGTATAACCGCGGGTGAACCCTGCTGTCACTCTGCCGCCGGCCGCCGGAGATTGCCGAGTGCTGGAAGAGCAGTGAATAAACCGGATGTCATTAACTTCTGGTTTATTCACTGCTCTGCCGGCGTACAGCAATCTCCGGCGGCCGGCGGTAGAGTTCGGCTGTGACAGCAGGGTTCACCCATGGTCATAGCCTGAGCAATGACCTGGGGTGAGCCCTGACTGTCATAGTCAGTTGTCAGCCTGCTATCACTCTGCATAGACATGTGTGTCTATGAATATTGATGTAGCAGTGCTGAAATTGCGTTTTGGGGCTACGTCGGACGGAAGAGGATTTTTTAATAAAAATGGAGTCTAAGTGTCTTTTTTGTTTTATTCCTAATAAAATATTTTTTCTGTGTGTTGTGTTTTTTTTTACAAAATTCACTAGAAATTCATGGCGATCATGTCTAATATTGGCGTGACCCCATGAATTTCAGGCTTAGGGCCAACTGATAACACAAAGCTGGCCCTAACCCCTTTATTACCCAGTGAGCCACCGCACCAGGGCCCTGGATGAGCTGGATACAGCGCCAGAGGATGGCGCTTCAATGAACGCGCCATCTTCTGAGGTGGCTGCAGGCTGCAATTTGCAGCGGGGGGGGGTCAGAAAGCTTGGGACTCCCTGCGCTGCGGATTCCAGCCCCCAGCTGCCTAGTTGTACCTGGCTGGACGTAGAAATAGCGAGTAGCCACACACATTTTTTTTGCTATTATTTCATGAAATTCATGAAATAATTAAAAGTAAAGGGCGTCCTTCTATATCTGTTTCCAGGCAGGTACAAATAGGCACCTAGGGGTTGGGGGAAGCCCGTACCTATCTGCTGTACCCGGCTGGACACAAAAATATGGCGAAGCCCACGTCAAAAGTTTTGGGAAAAATTCATAAAAAAAATAAATTACATTTAGGTTAACTCAGGTCACCTGAGGACAGCTCAGGTGGCATGACCTGAGCTATCCTCGGTGACCTGAGTTAACCCACTTACAATGCCGCAGCGCTCCGGCCTTGAGGGGTTAATAAAGATGCAGTCCCTAAATGTAATTTTTTAAATTAATTTTTCCAAAAAAATTTGACGTGGGCTTCACCGTATTTTTGTGTCCAGCCAGGTACAACTAGGCAGCTGGGGGCTTGAATATGCAGTGCAGGGAGGCCCAAGCTTTCTGGGCCATCCAGCTGTGAATTGTGGCCCCCCAGCCACCCCAGAAAATGGTGCATTGAAGCACCATCCTCTGGCGCTGTATCCAACTCATCCAGGGCCCTGGTGCGGTGGCTCACTGGGTAATAAAGGGGTTAGGGCCAGCTTTGTGTTATCAACTGGCCCTAAGCCCAAAATTCATGGGGTCACACCAATATTAGACATGATCGCCATGAATTTCTAGTGAATTTTGTAAAAAAAACACAACACACAGAAAAAATATTTTATTAGAAATAAAACAAATAATACACTTAGATTCCATCTTTATTAAAAAATCCTCCTCCGTCCGACGTAGTGCAATCAGGTTTTCTTCATTAGCTCAGCTACATCTCTGGTAGAGAACCTCTTCCAGATATGTAGCTTAGCTGTGCAGCCCTGGGAAAGTTCATGTGTGTTCATGCTGCATGAACTCACATGAACTTTTCTAGACAGCAACGCGGCTTTTCAAATGAACAACTGATCTGCATCAGCTGATCATCTGAAATAACAGGCGGGAAAGCCAGTGGTGAAGACACCGCTAGCTTTCCTGCTGTGTTCTGCGCTCCAGCTCCATGATGCCCCCTCCCCACTCCCTGGAGCTGCTCCCCCCTCCCTGATCATAACTTAGGATCAGGTGGGAAGGCGGCGGGAGATGATAAGTGTGCATCAGAGAGCGGGGAGCTCAGAACACAGCAGGAAAGCCGGCGGGGCATTCTTCTTTGTGCCTCTGGCTTCCCTGCCCTGCTTCTTCACTCCCCGCTCCCTGATGCCCCCTCCCTGCTCCCTGGAGCTGCTCCCCCCATGTGATCCTAACTTAGGATCAGGTGGGGATGTGGCGGGGGGGGCGATGATGGGGCTTCAGGGAGTGGGGAGCGCAGAACACAGCAAGAAAGCCAGCGGGGCAGTCTTTTCACCGCCGCCTGCTTCCCCGCCCTACTCCTACGCTCCCCGCTCCCTGGTGCTGTGCTCCCACCTGGTGCTGACTCAGGATCAGGATGGGAGGCAGCGGGAGGAGCGGAAGATGGGGATGGGACTGCGGGGGGCAGAGGATTGGGCTGAATTATTGTTTAAAAGCTGGCGGCTTTTTACTGCCGGCTTTTAAACAATCATGCCCACATTTCAGCCTTTTCCTCTGCCCCTAGACCACTTTATAGGAACCTTTTGGTGATCGAAGCATTACCGAACATAACCTCGAACTGCCAAATTTGAAGCTAATTGTTCGCATTCGTCGAATGACTCGAACACTGCTCAAAACAGCTTGAATTTGAGACTGGCGAACATTTTTGTGGCGCCCCGCAACGAGTGCGTCACAAGAGGGTATTGCAGCCATAAAAGCAGCCGCAATATTCTCTGACACAGCAGTGATCCGGTTAATTTAGAAATCCAACCCTGCATGCATCACCTAGAACAGAGGGCCAATCCTAGGTCCTGGTGGGTGGAGTGTTAGGGAAGTGTAGTAGAACACACACAGTAGTCTAGAGAGTAGAGGCTACACTAGAGCCTAGAACGGAGAGAACTTGAACTTGGAGAGGAGCGGGGGCTCCGCACCCCGTGCAGCTCCCGGGCCGTCACCGGTCGGGTGTCAGCACCTGAGGCCTTACCAACCGGGATTGGGCATTATACACACGGGTTCCCAAAAGACTCCCGTGCCCACAACTCACAGCCGGTTCACTGGTACCGAAGCTGGCAGCAGTTCACCTCTGCTACGCGAACCAGAAGCGTGGAGGAGCAGCTTTACAGGAGCACCCCACCACCAGCCAACTTCCAGTCGTCTAACCAGCGGTGTACCCATCGAGGGATCCAAGGCTCCCCAAAACATCCAGAACGTACATCATGGATAGGGCATTGAAGCAGCCTCCCCGTACCCGACCTGGTATTCCTGGGCGACACTGGCAACCAATTAGTTAGAATGGAGGAACACTGCGGATTTCTAAGGGACACCATCACTGCTGAGTCCACCTGGTCTACTACCCAACCACTGTATGCCATGTACTGCCTGCTGGTTACAGTAAAGACCCGTTGCAGAGACTTTCTGTGTCCGTGCTTCCTTATGAACTGTCCGTCCGCACTACAAGGTAACCGCAGCTGCCGCACAACATCTTGAGCAGCTCCAGCCTCCGGGGAACACCGCTCAGCCTGTGGGGAGCGTAACATCTTGCTGCTGTCCATCCCCCGGAGGTTCCGCAGCGTCGGTAGCCCTTACCGAACTACTCATAGGTGGCGTCACGAATAAATTAAACAAACCCCTTTAATCTGTTCCACCAAGACGTCTTCAAACACTTTTGATCTGCACTACACCGGGCCCCACTACCGGCAGGCGCGGTTCACCCGTGACAAGGAGGAAGGAAGCATCGCCTGTCTAAACCGGAGTCCCGGCCACGGTGAGTCATTTTGAATCAAACATCACTCATCTCTAGTCTTTTCAAGGTTCGAGCTGTTGTTTTTCTGGAATGTTTGCTTAGGCAGCAGGAATTTTCATTGCTCAGCCTAAGTTAGGCCCCTTTCACATTAGTGTTTTTTTTTTAAATTGTGCCATATCCAGCATATTTACCGCATCTGCCGCCTAACAGCTGCACTTGTGGCACGCTTGCGACAAGCCCCATGTATTGTCTATGGGGCTTGCGGTCAGGTGCAGCAAGTGCGATTCTGCCAGTTCTGGCAAATACGGCAGTTGCGGTTGCAAAATAAAAACGCGGTCAGCAACTTTTTTTTTCCCAGCCGCAAGTGCCGGATCTGCCGCATGCGGCAGAACCGCACTTGCCACATCCAACTGCAAACCCCATAGACAATGCATGCGGCTTGCCGCAAGTGTGCAGCAAGTGCGACCATTAGGCGGCAGATGTGGTAAACCTGCTGGATCTGCCACAATTTAAAAATCGCTGATGTGAAAGAGGCCTCTTCTGGTGCGTAGCAGTCTGACATGCCCTCCTCTTATTGACACCTCACTGTCAATGTACAATGTCTATCGTGAGTCTGTAGAATGTAACAATTTTGTGATAAAAAATGCTGAAAAAATATTTTAATATATACTATTTTTCCACAAGAAAACTTGTAGTTTTTGAATGCTGAAAAAAAAATTTCAATGTGTATATACACTTAGGTTTTAAGGTTCAATGGCTGCTCCTTTAATAGTGGTCTTTTTAATTAAACGATTAAACAACCCATGCTGTAAACTGTTTCTATTCTTCAACTTCAAGGATGTCCAATGTGTTTTACTGAGTAAGGCCGGCTTCACACCGCGTTGTGATCAGGTCCGGGGCTGTCCAATGTGAATCGGACAGCCCGGGACCCGATTTGCAAACAGAACCGGAGGGCAGATATGCCCTCCAGTCCGGTTTGCAGCCGGATGCCGCTGATAGTAGCTGCAGCTGCTGCAATTTCAAGATCACGGCCAGCGGGGAGCTAGCCGCGGCTCTATAATTACAGCAGGGGACAGCCAGATGTTACTGAAGTTTAGCAGCGCTCGCTGCTAAACTTCAGCCGCCGGTGTCTGGTTACCGGATCCACCCGGATCCTCCCGGATCTGGGAAATCCGGCACCATAGACCTTTATGATAGGGAGCGC
This sequence comes from Allobates femoralis, assembly GCA_033576535.1. Lineage (NCBI taxonomy): Eukaryota > Metazoa > Chordata > Amphibia > Anura > Aromobatidae > Allobates > Allobates femoralis. The sequence continues at coordinate 146,196,534 of JARQOC010000001.1, forward strand.
TGGATCGCCCTGGATCTGGGAGGATCCGATTTTGGGCAGATTTTTCGCCCCGGTGCAAGCAACGATTTTGTGTTCGGGAGGAAAATCCGAATTCTCCCGTATCCTCTCGGACAGATGGAAACCGGATGGCATATAGCTGTCATCTGGTTCCATCCAGTCCCATAGGGCTGCATAACAGCAAAATCAGGTCCAGGGTAGTCAGGTTAACACCGGACAGTCCTGGACCTGATACTGACGTGATGAGAAGCCGGCCTAAATCTTCATTTACATAATACTTTATCCATGTATAAAATAATGCACTCCTGAATATTCAGGTAATATTTACATATATTTTTGAATATCAAGTTGTACAATGTTATACAGTTACTTTTAGATGAAAAGAACAAGAAGCTAAAGTATAGGAAATAAATAAATTACAGGCAGCCCAATAACAAAAGGTTCACAATGCATTTACTGTAAAATGGACGTCATCAGTTGAATGCTTTCATCTACTAACTTGATATACAGTTAGTACTCTTCATAAACCAATGTCTCTTAGTGGCTAGATTCGGTTTTTGTGGTACATGACTTTACACAATACCGATGCCTGAACAATGCAATATAAAATTGAGAATCTTATTGATAAGAATGTAAATAGCATTCATTTGCTCAATTTCCTTACATGTTTTTGTTTGTTACTGTGATTCAAATTCCAATACCAGCTAGTTTTGACCTTCAGCAAATTGCTTTATTTCTCTCTGCCTGAAGTATTAAAATTACATTGCATACTCCTTGCTGAAGTCAAAGCCTTAAAGCTAAGGTCAGACCTGCGTCTGCCCTGAGCTTGCTGGATCCGTCAGAAACTTAGCTTTTGGGCAGAGCAGTGCATGCATTACCAGCACATAACGCTATTCGCCACCAGGCTATGAATTTCTATGGCAACCAGAAGCTTACCGCAGCCGTCGGTTCCACAGACAATCCATGGATATGCGCTTTTGCAGAGCTTACAGGAAAACGCTGCAAACTGTGTTTCCTGTGTGCTCATCAAAGGTGCATATCTGCGGCAAGTAAATGGAGCTGGCGGCTGCACGATCATTCCAGTTGCCATAGGGATACTATACACAGGCAGAGCATAGCGTTACATGCTGATAGCGCTATGCGCTAAGCCTGCCAGATTCTAAGTTTTAATCAATAGATTTTGGAATAATAATAATAATTACTTCCACAATTGGTTGTATTTAAAAAAAAGTTCCTGTGCTGAAATAATCTTATATATGTGTCTCAGCTATGTACTGTGTAATGGCTGTGTCTGACCGTACAGGGCCATGATCTGATCATACCACATCTCCTGTGTTGAGATAATCTTATATATGTGTCCCTGCTATGTAATGTGCAATGGCCGTGTCTGACCATACAAGGAAATGGTCCGATCATATTAGATCTCCTCGGAGAACACAAAAGAGTATAAAGACATTACAGTAGGGGACATTTTGTGAGATAAAACATGTGATGTAATATCAGAATACTTTCATATTTCCTCCCTGGCCCAGGAGATGTGGTGTGATCAGACCAGGTCCCTGTATGGTCATACAAAACCATTACACAGTACATGGCAGGGACACATATGTAAGATTAGGGTCACACTTGCGTCAGCCCTTACGGCTGACGCAAGCGCTAAAAACTTAGAATCTTTTCGCCAGACACAGTCTGAACACAGGTTGCGTAGCAGGAGAATGCGGACCCTAGCAGCCCACTGTGTTCCCAGGATACCAGTTACACAGTGGGCTGCGGGGAGTGCAGTTTGCACCACGCACAGGGAAACGCATCCCGCGTATCCGGGGAACACAGCGGGTTGCTAGGGGCCGCGATCTCCTGATACACAGCCTGTGTTCAGCCTGCGTCTCTGGAAAAGATTCTAAGTTTTTAGCGCTTGCGTCAGCCGTAAGGGCTGACGCAAGTGTGACCCTAGCCTTAGATTATCTCAGCACAGGAACATTTTTTAACCTCTTGACCACCCAGCCGTTTTCAACTTCATAGCCTGTTACACTTTTTCATTTCAGACAAGTGTCAATTATATTTCTGGAACACTTCAATGGATCCCAGTGATCCCAAGACTGATTTTTCAAGATATACTGTACCCCATGTTAGTGGTAAACTTAGGATGATATTTTTTGTATTTGTGAAAAAAATCAGAAATTTGGCAAAAATGTTAAACATTTTTATGCCCTTAAACCAGAAAGTTTTGTTACACAAAATAGTTACTAAATTATATTTCCCACATGTTTACTTTATATCAGCAAAAAGGTTAAAACTTTTTTGTTAGGAGGTTACAAGTGTTAAAACTTTAACAGCAATTTCTTATAAAGTTATGAAACTATTTTTTTACCACATCATATTTGAAGTGACTTTGAGGGGCCTACATCACAGAAAATACATAAATGTGACACCATTCTAAAAACTCCACCCCTCAAGTTACTCAAAACCAAATTCAAAAAAAGGTATTAATACTTCAACTGATTTACAGGAAATGAAGCACTGTGGAAGTAAAAAAAGGAAAATTTTATATTTTCCAAAAAAAAATGTATTTTAGCTCCAAATATTGCATTTACACTAAGGTAACAGGAGAAATTGCACCATACAGTTTGTTGTGCAATTTCATCTGATTCTGCTGATTTCCAATATGTAGTAGAAAACTACTGTTTGTAGCATGGCATGGCTCAGAAGGGAAAGAGCGCCACTTTACTTTTTGAACGGAAAATGTCTGGAATTTTAAGCAGAATGTATGTTGTATTTAGAGAGCCTAAACAGTGGAAACCCCCACAAGTGACCCCATTTTGGAATTTAGACCCCCAAGGAATTTACCTAGATGTGTGGTGAGCAATTTTTACCCTTAGATGTTTCCCAGAATTCTATAATGTTGAGCTGTTAAAATGAAAAAAAAAAAAAAAAGAAAGCATTTGTGACCACAGTAATATTGCTTTAACCCAAAATTTTTCAAATTTACAAGGGTAACATTATTATTAATATTATTATTATTAATATTATTTATTTATATAGCACCATTAATTCCATGATGCTGTACATGAGAAGGGGTTACATACAAATTATAGATATAGTTTACTGTAAAGAAATGAACGAAAGACTGATTCAGAGGGGAGAGGACTCTGTCATTGTGGACTTTCATTCTACAAGATTATAGGGAGGAGACAGAAGGTCGGGGTGTGGCAGCTCTGGTGGTAGTGAGGCAGTCGCTCTGGTGGTGGTGAAGCGGCAGCTTTGGTGGTGGTGAGGTGGCAGAATGGTTATTGCAGGCTGTAAGCTGTCCTGAAGAGTTGGGTTTTTAGGTTCCATCTGAAGGATCTGAGTGTGGTGGATAATCGGACATGTTGGGGTGCAGAATTCCAGAGGACGGGGCGATATCCGGGAGAAATCGTGGAGGCACTTGTGTGAGGAACTAATAAGTATGGAGGAGAGGAGGAGGTCTTGGGAAGATCAAAGTTTACAAGAGGAAAGATATTGGGAGATTAGTTCAGAGATATAGAGAGCAGACAGGTTGGGCATTATGGACATAAGTTAGTGTACCAAACAATTTGTTGCATAAATTCTCCAGAATCTACAAATAGCCCATATGTGGTTTAGAATTATATTTGTGGTACAACTTGTACAGAGGTAGGTGTGCTATATTTGAGTTCAGATTTAGTAGGAATGGTGTGCGGGGGCTATGCCACATTGGCAGAGGCCTGTGTTAAAATCATAACAGAAATCCTCCGGTGACCTAATTTTACAAAACTGCAACCCTCAATGAAATCATCCAAGACTGCAGGTAGCATATTGAAACTACAGTTGCATCACAAAATTTCATACAATTGGGTAGTGAACAAAACATAATTACATTTTTACCACTATAATGTTGTTTCAACTACAGATTTCCAATTTTCTCAAAGCAATATATAAAAAGGGACCCATAATGGGCAAAACAATTTTTCCTGAACATGTCAATACCTTATATGTGACTTTATGCAGTAAGGAAAAAAAGTATTTAGTCAGTAACCAATTGTGCAAGTTCTCCCACTTAAAAAGATGAGAGGCCTGTAATTGCCGTCATACGTAGACCTCAAGTATGAGAAACAGAATAAGAAAACAAATCCTGAAAATCACATTGTCTGATTTGGAAAGAGATTTTTTTCAAATTTTGGTGGAAAATAAGCATTTGGTCATCTACAAACAAGCAAGATTTCTGGCTCTCACAGATCATAACGTCTTCTTTAAGAGGCTCATCTGTCCTCCACTCCTTACCTGTAGTATTGGCACTTCTTTGAACTTGTTATTAGTGTAAAAGACACCTGTCCACAAGCTCAAACAGCCACACTTCAAACTCAACTATGGAGAAGACCAAAGAGCTGTCGAAGGACACCGGAAACAAAATTGTAGCCCTTCACCAGGCTGGGAAGACTGAATCTGCAAGTAGACAAGCAGCTTGGTGTGAATAAATCAAGTGTCAAAGCAATAATTAGAAAATGGAAGACATACAAACCACTGATAATCTCCCTTGATCTGGGGCTCCGTGTAAGAATTCACCCCACAGGGTCAAAATGATCTCAAGAACAGTGTGCAAAAATCCTACAAATGCACAAGGGAACTAGTGAATGACCTACAGAGAGCTGGCACCAATGTTACACAAGTTACCATCATTAACACACTACACCACCAGGGACTCAGATCCTGAAGTGCTAGACGTGTCCCCCTGCTTAAGCCATTACATGTCCAGACCCATCTGAAGTTTGCTAGAGAACATTTGAATGATCCAGAAGAGTATTGGGGAATGTCATATGGTCAGATGAAACCAAAGTAGAACTGTTTGGTAGAATCACAATTCATTGTGTTTGGATGAGAAATAATGCTGAGTTGCATTCAGAGAACACCATACCTACTGTGAACCATGGGGGTGGCAACATCATGCTTTGGGGCTATTTCTCTGCCAAGGTACTGGGACGACTGATCCGTGTACATGAAAGAATGAATGGGGCCATGTATTGTGAGATTTTGAGTGCAAGCCTCCTTCCATCAGCAAGGGCATTGAAGATGAAGTATGGCTGGGTCTTTAAGCATGACAATGATCCCAAGCATACCACCAGGGCAATGAAGGATTGGCTTGCCTCATAAGAAGCATTTCAAGGTCTTGGAGTGGCCTAGCCATTCTCCAGAGCTCAACCCTATAGAAAACCATTGGAGCGAGATGAAAATCTGCATTGTCCAGTGACAACCCCAATACATAACTGCTCTGGAGATTTGCATGGAGGAATGGATCAACATACCAGCAAGTGTGTGTCAACCTTATGAAGACTTACAGCAAATATTTGACCTCTGTCATTGCCAAAAAAGGATATATAAAAAAACATTGAGATAAACTTTTGTTATTGACCAAATACTTATTTTCCACCAAAATTTTAAAAAAATATATTTCCAAATTAAACAATGTGATTTTCAGGATTAGTTTTCTCATTTTGTCTTTCATAGTTGAGGTCTACCTATGATGTCAATTACAGGCCTCTCTCATCTTTTTAAGTGGGAGAGTTTGCACAATTGGTGGCTGACTAAATACTTTCATTTCCCACTGTAGATCTTTTTGGGAGCACCATAGGGTTTAGGAGGGAAGGAGCACCATTTGATTTGGAGCACAAATTTTCATAAAATAGTTTGCAGACTCCATTTGCAGAGTCTCTAAGGCTAGAGTCACATTTAGAAGAATGCATCCATTTGCAGGATGCATTTTTACAGCATTTTTTTTTCATTTTTAGCTCTAGCATTAACGCCTGCGTTATCGCATGGTACATATATGTACCATGCGTTAACACAAGTGTTTCACATAGATTCCCATGTTAAGAAAACGCTTGCATTTTTGCAAACACCCCCAAAAACACAATATAATAATTTAATAATTTAAATTATTATATTGCTGTTTTTGACTGAGCACCCTTCCCCCGATAACCTAGTCAAGATTAGCAATGTTTTTTCCACCATCTTATTGTAGTCCAACCTCATACCACACCCATAAACGTAGGTTTTAAATTGCACTCAGAGGCTAGTGTCCTCATAAGCATTTGCACCACAGACAGATAAATAAGGTAAGGAAGACAGGGACCCAATATACATGAGAAAACCTTGGTGCAGGTTATCAGGCTTAACATGCAATGGCCAATGCATTAACTAAGATTCTCATTTTCATGTTGTTTCCTGAAGCAGTTTCTGCAATGTCAGTTTTCATCTTCAAAATTTGCATTAGTTTCTTATATGTTAGTCAAACACTTCATTATGTCATATATTGTGTTTAGTGTGCAGCGGATCACTTTCTACCCCCAAAACTGTGCATATAATGTGTGTTAGGTACGCATTGTGAACTTCCAGCTATCCACCCAGCTTTGCTATACTCACTGCTTAGATACTGTGCATATAATGTGTGTTAGGTACGCATTGTGAACTTCCAGCTATCCACCCAGCTTTGCTATACTCACTGCTTAGATACTGTGCATATAATGTGTGTTAGGTACGCATTGTGAACTTCCAGCTATCCACCCAGCTTTGCTATACTCACTGCTTAGATACTGTGCATATAATGTGTGTTAGGTACGCATTGTGAACTTCCAGCTATCCACCCAGCTTTGCTATACTCACTGCTTAGATACTGTGCATATAATGTGTGTTAGGTACGCATTGTGAACTTCCAGCTATCCACCCAGCTTTGCTATACTCACTGCTTAGTTACTGTGCTTATAATATCTATATCTGTTGATATTTTCTTACCTTTCATGTGTCTGCTTTTTGCCATTCCTCATGATCAGTGTTGCATGACCTAGAGTTAGTTCTCCAGGCCCTTCCCCTGTTTTATTACCTCTGTGTAACCCCCATCATCTGCTCACTTCTTCCACACCAGCCACTAATCAACACCTGAAACCTATTTAGCTACAGATTTATTCAGAACCATAAGTCTGATCCAGACTTGGTCTGATCCATGCATCTTCCAAACTACATCTTTCAAAGTACATTTTCTAAGTACAATACTTAGAAATAGACTAGAAATGGACTGGAAAAGACTGGCAGGTAAAGAAATATAAATCCCCCACAATGTTTCCCTTCTAATCTCTACCACCCTTGCTACTTCATCTCATATTAACTCCTGCAATCCCTTCCACAAGTAAGGAACTAGTCATCAGTCCACCCTTCCTCCCCAGCCATCTGACCTCCTCTTGACTACTATTTCTCCCCATACTGGCTGTATCACCTTGTCCTCGGCTCCACCATTCTGTCCAGGACTGCTAGATCTCATCCCCATCCACATCTCCACTGGACTGTAGCTCATACCTTGGTGGCATCCCACCCCGGACTGACCCCTGGATGCCTCACCTGTCCCACGGCTGCTCCATCAGCCAACCCAGCAATCGCCTCTGTCAACCCCGACTGCCTCGACTGATCCCCCAACTTCCCCATCTGACCCATCCATCCGACCCCCCACCTTACATCTCATCCCCTGGTCATCACCTCATCCCATGACCGCTCCCCACTGATGACCATTCACCCACTACCACAACTTTCCCCACTCTGCTTCTGACCCCTGCTGCCACACTCACTCCCTGTTCTCCGTATGCAATGTTCCCGCTACTCCTCACTCTCACTCCCATCCTTCTCCACTTCCTACTACCCCCACTTATCCCCCCTCCCAGCAACAAAATACTGCTCTCACCCTCTATCCTGCCGAACCACCTCACCTACTTCACCGACCTTTTCATTCACTTTCAATCCTCAATTACCAAACAAGCACGCCCGCCTCGCAAGCTCTCATGCTCCCACCTGCTAACCCTCGGCCTACTCCTCCTCCTTGCCGGTGACATCTCCCCCAATCCTGGCCCCCCCCGCAACATCCCAACAACAACCTTCATCCCGCGACCCACCGCCAACCCTCGCAACCTCACCACCACTTGCTCTCGCAACCCCACCAACATCAGACCCATTCCCCCAACCCATGCCCCACCTACCGCTCTACCCGGCGCACTCTGGAATGCCCGCTCAGTGTGCAACAAACTCCCCGACATCCATGATCTCTTTATCTCCAGGAAACTGTCATTCCTCGGCCTCACCGAGACCTGGCTCACCCCCTCCGACACGGCCTCCCCTGCTGCACTATCCTACGGCGGCCTCAGCCTGTCCCACACCCCCCGTCCCTCTGGCAAACAAGGCGGTGGAGTCGGCATACTGCTGTCCAACTCCTGCACCTTCAGCCCCATCCCCCAGCCCCCATCCGTCACTGTCCCCTCCTTCGAAGCCCACTCAGTCCGAATCTTCTCCCCCTGCAACCTCCAAATAGCCATCATCTACCGCCCCCCCGGACCCACCGCCTCCTTCCTTGACCACTTCACCACCTGGCTACTTCACTTCCTCTCCACTGACATCCCCTCCATCATCATGGGCGACTTCAATATCCCCATTGACACTCCCCCCCAGCCGCCTCCAACCTTCTTTCCTTGACCACCTCCCTAGGGCTCTCCCAATGGTCCTCCTCTCCCACCCACGAACAAGGCCACACGCTTGACCTCATCTTTACCTGCCTTTGCTCCCTCTCTAACCTCACAACCTCGGTACTCACACTGTCCGACCACCATCTCTTGACCTTCTCCGCCCTCTCCTCCCCTGCCACACTACTCCCTCTCCGCAAACTTGATCACCCTCGCCGAAACCTAAAAGATCTTGATCTTCCTTTATTCTCTGAATCACTCCTCCCTCTCACCGACATACCCTGCGCTGACGACATTGACATTGCCACCACCCTATACAACACCACCATAACGAATGCTCTCGACCTAGCCGCCCCCCTCACTCTCCATGCTCCACGCATTAACAGGCAACCCTGGCACACCACCCTCACTAAAAACCTGAGACGGGCGTCCAGAGTCGCCGAGAGGAGATGGAAAAAGTCTCACACCCCCGAGCACTTTGCTCTATTCAAGCAATCCATCACTGACTTCAAGACGGCACTCGCTACCGCCAAGCAAGTGTTCTTCTCATCCCTTATAACCTCTCTGTCCCGCAACCCCAAGCAGCTCTTCAAAACTTTCAACTCCTTACTTCGCCCACCTGCTCCTCCCCCTTCTCCCCTCATCTCTGCTGAAGACTTTGCGACCTTCTTCAAGGAGAAGATCGACAAGATCAGAAGCAGCTTCGGTCCACTATCCCCACACCTCCCCTTCCCACCTACACTGCCCTCCTCCTCCATCAGCCACTTCCCCCCCATAACTGAAGACCAACTCTCCTCCCTCCTGTCAAAATCACACCTCACCACCAGCGCCCACGACCCGCTCCCATCCCACCTCATTCCCAACCACACCTCCATTTTCATCCCAGCCCTCACCCACCTCTTTAACCTTTCACTTAGCACTGGTACCTTCCCCTCGGCCTTCAAACACGCCCTAATCACGCCCATCCTAAAAAAAACCTCACTTGACCCTACCTCTGTCTCTAACTATCGTCCCATATCTCTTCTCCCATTCGCCTCTAAGCTACTTGAACAACACGTCCACTCCGAACTGTCCTCTCACCTCTCCTCGTGCTCCCACTTCGACCGCCTACAGTCCGGCTTCCGACCCCTCCATTCCACCGAAACAGCCCTGACCAAAGTCACCAACGACCTACTGACCGCCAAGAACAAACACTACTACTCCATCCTGCTACTCCTTGACCTGTCTGCCGCCTTCGACACGGTTGACCACTCCCTTCTTCTCAGGATCCTGGAATCCCTTGGCATCACCCACCTTGCCCTCTCCTGGATCTCCTCATACCTAGCGGACCGGACCTTCAGCGTCTCCCACTCCCACACTTCCTCCTCACCCTACCCCCTTTCTGTCGGAGTCCCCCAAGGTTCGGTCCTGGGACCCCTACTTTTCTCCATTTACACTCTCGGCCTAGGGCAACTCATCGAGTCCCATGGCCTCCAGTACCACCTCTACGCCGACGACACCCAAATCTACCTGTCCGGCCCCGACATCACCTCCCTACTCTCGAAAATCCCTCAATGCCTTTCCGCCATCTCATCCTTCTTCTCTGCTCGCTTCCTTAAACTCAACATGGACAAAACTGAATTCATAGTCTTCCCCCCAAGAAATTCCACCCCACCTCCCAACCTATCCATCTGCGTCAACGACTGCCCCCTCTCCCCAGTCCCCCAAGCCAAATGCCTCGGGGTAATCCTTGACTCCTCCCTATCCTTCAAACCCCACATCGAGGCCCTCACCACATCCCTCCGGCTCCAGCTCAAGAACATCTCACGGATCCGCTCCTTCCTCACCCACGACACCGCTAAAACACTCATCCATGCTCTTATCATCTCCCGCCTTGACTACTGCAACCTCCTTCTCAATGGCCTCCCGGCTAACTCCCTCACACCTCTCCAGTCTATCCTCAACTCCGCTGCCCGACTCATCTATATGTCCTCCCGCTACTCCCCTGTCTCCCCCCTCTGCCAAGCCCTTCACTGGCTCCCCGTCTCCAAGAGATCCCAATTCAAAACACTAACCATGGCGTACAAAGCCATACACAACCTGGCTCCACCATACATCTCCGACCTGGTCTCCCGATACCTACCCTCACGCAACCTCCGCTCCTCCCAAGAACTCCTCCTCTGCTCCCCCCTCATCACCTCTTCGCACAACCGAGTCCAGGACTTCTCCCGGGCATCTGCCTTACTCTGGAACTCCCTACCCGAACACGTCAGACACTCTCCTACCCTGAGTAGCTTCAAGTGTCACCTGAAGACTCACTTGTTCCGTCAAGCCTACAACCTGCCATGAGACCCAGGCGAACACCCCATACCTGACATTCCCCCATCCTACTGTATCCTAACCCACCCCTCATAGACTGTGAGCCCTCGTGGACAGGGTCCCTGCCCCTCCTGTACCTGTACGTCCTGATCGCCTAGATTTAGTGTACTTGTTCTTGTCTCCCTCAACCTCATGTAAAGCGCCATGGAACCTAATGGCGCTATATAAATAAATAATAATAATAATAATAATAAATAAAACCACTGCGTAACGCGTTTTTTTAGTGCTTTTGCAAAAATGCCTAGCGTCAAATGCATTGCACTTTTGCAATGTGTTTTTTACATGGGAGCCTATGGATGTGTTAAAGCTAGCATTTTTTAACATTTCAAAATATAAAAATGCTAGCTTTTAGTGCATCCATGGTGCTAATATGACCCATGTTTTGGAAAATACACCCCTCTGGGGTGTTATGTTTGAGTTTACTGATGATTTTGGCTCTGGAACACATTCATGGTGTCAAATGCAGTCAATGTTGCAGATCTAAATATTGCAAATATGCCCTTATCATGCCCAGTAGATTGTACTACCCGTACATGGTACCCAGCTCATGCTTCTTGAAACCTGCACCCCTTAAATTATGTGCATTCCCTATACTACAGAAAAGTTGCTTAGGCACATTGTGGGGCTCAGAACTGAGATGGTATTTGGACTTTGGAGTACAAATTTTGATGAATTTTTTCTCAGAGAGGGGTAGCTATTGCATTTTTTTAGAGCCTTTCTGCTACCAGTAATGGGAAAGCCCCCTATAGTTTTGTTAACAGGTGATGGACCTGAAGTGGCTAGCAGAGTTAAGGACAGATTGGAGAGGTGCAAGAGTGTTAGCAGGGAGGCCATGGAGAAGGAGGTTGCAGTAGTCGAGACGGGAGATGATGAGGGCATGCACTAATAGTTTAGTGGATTGAATGTTGAAGAAGGGACAGATTTTGGAAAAAAGGAGGTGGCGATAGCTTGGATGTGTGGTTTGAAGGATAAGGCAGAGTTAAGGGTTACTCCGAGGCAGCGAACTTTAGGTACAGGGCAAAGTGTGATGTAATTTATTGTGATAGATAGATCAGGTAAGAGAGGTGCGCGAGATGGGGGAAAGATGATGAGTTCAGTTTTGTTTACATTTAGTTTAAGGAAGCGAGAGGAGAAGAAGGAGGATATGGCTCATAGACACTATGAGATTCTAGATAGCACTGAGGTGACGTCTAGGCCAGAGAGGTAGATCTGAGTGTTGTCAGCGTGCAGGTGGTACTGGAATCCATTGGACTTTATGAGTTGTCCTAGGCCAAGTGTATAGATGGAAAAAAGAAGGGGTCCCAGGACAGAGCCTTGAGGGACCTCAACAGAGAGGGGATGGGGTGAGGAGGTTGTGTGGGAATGGAAGACACTAAATGTGTGATTGTAAAGGTAGGAGGAGATCCTGGAGAAGGCAAGGTCAGTGACACTAATGGAAGAGAGGATCTGTAATAGGAGGCAGTAGTTGAATGCAGAGGGCAGGTCAAGAAGGAGGAGGATGGAGAAATGTCCATTAGCTTTGGCAGTAAGTAGGTCGTTAGTAATTTTGGTTAAGGTGGTTTTGGTGGAGTGGTGGGGCATTAGCCAGATTAAAGGTTGTCAAAGAGAGAATTGGATGTGAGGTGGGAGGAAAGTAACATTTCTGTGAGGCCCAGGAAGGAAATTTTGCAAGAGGTAAAGAGGTTGGGAGTGAAGTGGAGTTTATTACAGATGGAACGGGCATTCCAGAGGTGCTCCAAGAGAGAGGGCAGTGGAGAGGGGTCAGGGGAATGGTTTTTTATATTTAAAAGATTGCGTCTGTTTCTTGCAGGTGTGGTGTTATAAGAGGAAGGAATAGTGGGTAATGTTTGCTAGGGAGGTCCTGGGTTGGTAGATATGTCACCCACTGATAGGAGAAGCAAAGAGAGAGCAAGCAGGTGGGAGAATGAAAGTGGCCGGTTTACTTTGTGTTTCTGCAGGAGAGGTGTGAGATTGAGAAGCAGGTCAGCACAGGAGATCAGGTGGGGAGGTATGAACAATAGTGAGATAAATATTTGTTTTGAGAGTGGTGGGGTTTGGGGGTTGTGGAGGAGGGTAAGGATTAGTGAAGCAGTTACTGTTAGGGCATAGGTAAGCATGGTGAAAGTGTATCACAGTATCACACAGGATAGGATTAGATACATGAATAATACATGAAGGTCAGATAATTTTCAATTTGTAGCGTAGCGTACCATATGATTAGATACACAGCTCAGCAGACAGTATCACACAGGATAGGATTAGATACATGAATGATACATGCAGATTAGACAATTTTAAATTCGTAGCATAGTGTACCATATGATTAGATACATACCTCAGCAAACTGTATCACTCAGGAAAGGATTAGTTACATGAATTATACATGTAGGTCAGACAATTTTCAATTTGTAGCATAGCGTACCTTTGAATGAGATGAATTGATAGATGAGATGAGAATGCAGTCCATGTAATACAGAATGACATTTTCTGCAATATTTCTGGACACTTAAGAGACACTTGAGGTGACATGGAGAAGATCACGAAATATAACTATTTATTAGAATATTGGGGGGTTCTTTGTTTTCTGCTTTTATGTAAATGTTTTTACATTTTCTTAACTTTTATTTTTACTTTTTACTTAGTTCCTATATGGGACATTACCTTTCACTTCCCTGATCGATGCTCTATCATTGCAATACAGTGCAGGTGGCAAAGCTTTAATGTCAGAAGCTTCGGGAATTATGCTGCAGGTGTGATCCCTGAGACTTTCCGTAGTCTTGTGACCCGGAAGTCATTATGATCTCGGTCATCATGAAAACATTCAGACCTTTACTATTACTTTACCACAGCACCAATCGTAGGAGAAAGGAGGGGAGCTATATCGATAGCAGCACCTAGGGGGCTAAGCAGCCAGGACCAGCATGGGGACCATACCCGGCTGTGAGAGCTGAGGCTTGGCTGTTGGAAAAGCCGAGTTCCTGGCAGCAATCATGCTGGGCACAGCGCCTGTGCCCATAAAAACCAACAGGGCATATCTGTAAGTCCTAGGTTGGTAAGTACTTCTTTCTAGGACACATACCATGTTTCCCCGAAAGTAAGACAGGGTCTTACATTCTTTTTGTGGCCAAAAGTGGCCCCCTGTCTTACTTTCGGGGGGGGCCTTACATTGGAGGCCCCACCATCCATCCATCCATCCACACACTGCAGCCATCCATCCACACATTCCCACACATACAGACAGACACATGCATACACATATATACACATATATACACACCATACACACCACACACACCACACACACACATAGCACCGCTTCTTACCGGGTCCGGTGTGGGGTCCCCGATGGTCCTGTGCCGTCCTCTGTGCTCCGGTCCGGTCCCCGAGATGATCCGCTACCGTCCGCCGTGTTCCGGTGCCGGTCCTAGACTCCATGGTCCCTGCTCTTCCGGAGTTCAGGCCAATCAGCATAGCGGCGCTCAAGCAAGCGTCATCGGGCGCTTGCCTCTGACGTCAGCGCCGCTATGCTGATTGGCCCACACTATGACCTGGGCGGAGCTAGGCCTGAACTCCGGAAGAGCAGGGACCATGGAGCCTAGGACCGGCACCGGAACACAGCGGACGGCAGCGGATCATCTCGGGGACTGGACCGGAGCACAGAGGACGGCACAGGACCATCGGGGACCCCACACCGGACCCGGTAAGAAGCGGTGCTATGTGTGTGTGTGGTGTGTGTGGTGTGTATGGTGTGTATATATGTGTATATATGTGTCTGTACGTGTGTATGTATGTATGTAAACCCCCCCACTGTGTTTCCCCGATAGTAAGACCCCCCTCCCCCCTACCCTGCCTTACATTCGCGGGGGGTCTTACATTAGCAGACCCCCCGTCGTCCCCCCACCCTGTCTTACTTTCGGGGGGGTCTTACTATCGGGGAAACACGGTAGATACGGCCAAGGTTTGGAAGAAGTAAACACATCTAATGGTGGAAACTATTATTACACAAAGATCTATTAAAATTAACATTGCTCATGGGAAAACCCCTTTAAATATACATACCTGTATATATCAATGCCCTGAAACATGGCAATATTACTTGATTTTTGATGATATTCTAATTCATTGAGATGCACTAGTACATATAATTTCAATGCATCTTACAGTTTTCTATGTCTCTGCTTTAAAGTTAGTGCTAAAATATTGCAGATATTACAGAAATGTTGCCAAATGCTGGAGGGATACAATTAATAGACTTTAATTAAAGGTTTGATTTACATTGTTAACTGGGTAAGATAGTGCCATAGACAGGAGAATTTCAGTACAGTGCTTTCTACCCCACTGACATTCATTGTGTTCTGCTGAAAGTGAATAGATTCAACAACATTGAATTACATCTAAAAATAGATTTATCTTTCTTGTAGGTAACAGCAAGCTAAAAGGACTCAATTACATTAGAACAATTCACTGGAAGCCATCCTTACAATTAAACTGAAACCCTTGAATTTTTTTCAAAACAAGCTATCAGACTATTCTGAATATAGATACACAGACTGACAGATAAATTTGTTATAAAGTAACAAATAGCAATACAAAGGTAAAACAAATAAAGATAGGTTTCTGACTATTCCAAAATCTGATGTGTGCTTAAAGAGGACCTGTCACCCCCCCTGCTGCATTGAAAACGAAATGCAACACTGAATGCAGCATGTCAGCTTGATCAGAGTGGCTGCAAAACATTTGTCCTGACGTCAGTGCTAGATTCCCGCCCTGTTTATGCTTTATTCAGACCAAGCTCTGTGCGGCAGGTTGAGTGAAAGAGAGCAGGAGAGGAGCAGGGCAGAGCCAACAGAACAGGAGGCGGCACAGAGACATAGAAGGGGGCAGAATACATAAGGAGGAGACTGGAGGACTGGAGCAGCCATGAAGACCTCTTGATAAGATCTCACACTTTAGACTACTTAACTGTTAATGTATTTTTTAAAGCTTACAGAGGGGCTAGAAACATGGGAAGCCCTTCCCTGAATGCAGCAGACATGCATTTAGTTTGCAATGCAGCAGGTGGGTGAGAGGTCTTCTTTAAAGAGAACCTGACAGATCCCCTATGACCTCCTAGATATGTCTATGCTACAGACACACTAATCCTGTAAGTAAAAATAAATAAGCACAAACTCAGAAAATCCTTTATTTGAAATAAAATTCAAAGACACCTTTTTCACCAATTTATTAACTCCCAAAACACCCGTGCAGTTCCAACATAATCCACATGATGTCACACAATGGACCTCGGCTCTGCTACATCCATAGGTTGCAGTGAGGGGTGACATTAAGAATCGTAACCATTTATTGCAGCCTCTGGAAAACATTAATGCACCGTGAAGCTATGACTGTGAGAGTGGTGATATCAGTGCAGTCACCAGAGTTCACAACTAAGCGGTTCCCATGGTAACATCTGTGACTGCTGGTGAACTCACTGCTGGACTGCCAAACTGCTCTGCCACAGAGTCACTCAGTCTGACAGGAAACAGTCTGAAAGCAGTTTAATCTTCCAAAAAAAGACATATACTATATAATTGTCTAATTCTGTCGGTCTGTCTCTCTGTAACGGAAATCCGACGTCGCTGGTTGGTCGTGCCCAGCCAGCCGTGACCAATCAGCGACAGGCACAGTCTGGATGCGAATTGGCGCGGGATTTGAACTACGCACACCACCGCTAGTGCCTCTGATCTCCCGACGCGTCATATCGGCTTTACCACCCCTTTGATGATGAGCACAGGCTCCATGCTCTCTAGCACGCCCATAAAGGCGTGAATAATTAACATGCAGGTGGCATGGACACGCAGAAAGGAACGCCTTTTGCGGCTTCTCAAATATTGAGAAGCCGCAGTTCATAAGGTATAAAAACAACTTTTATAAACTTTACAATATGGGTTTGCACACACAAAGGGATGGCTAGAAATGTATTAGCATGGTGCAGGGACAGGTATAAAGAGGCTGGGGCCTCATCTTTCGACGTCAGCTTCCCTTTAACACATACTCACGGTCATGAAGGAGTTAATTTCCATTTGATTCCTTTTGTAGCCTCCTAACCCTTACTATTACCATTTTACAGCATTTAAGTTGTTGTCCTCATTGACTTATACAGGGCTTTGGGGTTCAGCATCAATTTTGGGACAAGTCTGGATTTAAAACTTTTCTTTTTAAATCCAGGCAAATACGGCGAGCCTGAACATCTGCTCATCTCTATCTGAATCCCTTTTTATTTCATGAGATAGTTTTCCCATGCTCTGTTATCCCTATGCATAGGGGATAACGTTTACAAAGAAAATACCCCTTACAGTAAAATAATTAACTTCTCTATTTCTTCTGGTATCTCTACTTCTTCTTTCAAACATACTGTAATAACCTGATTAAAAAAATAAAACATTTCTTGACTTAGGCCCCTTTCACATCAGCGTTTTTTTCAAATCGCGGCAGATGCGGTGAAAAAGCCGCATCTGCAGCGATTACCGCATACCGGCTGCACTTGCGGCACGGATGCGGCACGGTTGCGGCAAGCCCCATACAATGTATAAGCGGGCTTGCGGCAGGTGCGGCAGGTGCGGCAAGTGCGGTTTTGGCACTTGCGGCAGGTGCGGCCGCGAAAAAAAACGCGGTCAGCCGTTACACGGTAGATCGGGCAGGTGCGGCAATATCTGCCAGATCTACTGCGAATTACATTACAACGCAGATGTACTAGTTCTTAGTGACTGATTTTTACAGCATACTATCTTGTAGAATATAGCATTGTTAATGTGGCACCCCGCAACGAGTGCGTCACAGGAAGGTTTTGCATCCCTGACTGAAGATGTAATATCTTCCTTCTCAGTGCTGACATGGTTAAACTCAGAGCTCCATACACCGCCCAACACACTAGAGTGAGAGGGCCAATCAGGTCCTGGTGGGAGGAGTAAAAGGAGTAGTGTGTGTGGGGGAAGTTGGTAACTTAGAAGAAGTTAGAGTAACGTAGTAGAAGGAGCATCAGGGTTCTGTACAGTGCCGTGCAGCCCTGAAAACAACTTACTGGCTGGCACCATTAAGTGGTGACCCAGACCGGACTAAGGGGAGCTACAGAACGGGTTCAAACTTACCCGTGCCCAAAACTACCGGATCACTGGTTCCGAGGCAAGCAGATGTCCACCGCCGCTCAGCAAACCAGAGTGAAGGAGCCGCTTCCGAGAAGCACCTCTCTACAGCCGCAACCAAGTTGTCTTGCCAGCAGGGACTCACCGACGGGCTACAGGACCAGCTGTGTCAACCCAGCTTAGGATTCCAAATAGAAGTTTCCCTAGTACCCTGAACTGGATTACTAAGGCGACACCGGCCAACAAGATGGGAAGGTTAGACAAAAAGAGGAACACTTTGGAGCTCTGCACCAACACCAGTCAGTGCTGGGACCACCCGGTCTGTTACCCAAGACTGTATACCCTGTACCATACTAACGGTTACAGTAAAGACCCGTTGCAGAGGAACCTGGTGTCCGTGCCTTTCTTCAGAACTGTTATTAACTCTGAAGACTACTGAGCTGCCGTATTCCATTCCGTGCAGCTCATGGCCCTGGGGACTCCCGCTCATCCTGTGGGGAGCATCCCATCTAGCTGCCGCACATCCCCCGAAGGCCCAAGCAGCGCCGGTGAAATCACCGGAATCCCACAGGTGGCGTCACGACAACATAAGAAACATCCCCATCCGTTCATCCCCTTTTGATCTGACCACCGGGCCCCGCAGCCCCAGGCACGGAACTGTGACAAGTGCTGCATCGCCTGAGACATGAGCATCCGGCAACGGTGAGTCATTAATGTAAAAAAAGTTAAAGCTTTTTGAGTTTGTTGATAAGAAAATGAAATAAATTATTTCATCCTAAATTTGCAATTTGAAGGATTTCCTTGACTGTCCAATTTGTGCAAAATATATATTTCTCTTTCATAGTTGTTAAATCAAACTTCTTACATACAGTGTACATTGCTAATTGGAATGCTGTAGCTGCCCTAACAACAACAATTAAAATGATTAATTCTCCATATTTCAAGATTCTTTTTAGCCATTGATATCTGTTGAAAGATCTAAATACTACTGTACAAAGTAACAGCTTTATCCTTTCCTCATTTTATTTGCAACCTTATTTGCTACGCATCAGATTTTCATCATGAACAAACACAAAATGCTCAGACTAAATTGACCAAAAAGTTCTAGACAATAGGATTGCACAGATCCTTGACATAAGTTATCTACTGAGGCAACCTGAATCCCAAAAGCAAGACATTAAATGTAGCATGTTTGAAAGCAACATTCTTCCATTAGGTTTAGAGCTCTCACAAACAGTACAATATATATATCTAATATATAAAGCTGAATGTGTGTATGTATGTGTGTATATCCGGGATTGGCATCTACACCGTCGCAGCTACAGCCGCAAAATTTTGCAGAGTCACACGTCTGGACCCCGGGAGCGTCATAGGCTATGTTGTGAGGCGAAATGTTAACCCTGCGCGTTCCAGTTCACCAAACAATTTTGCCCCTATCTACATAATGGGAAAAAAGGGAAAGGAAACATGTGGGAGGAAAATCGACAGCTATCAGCTATAGAGACAAAATTTTGCACAGTCACACATCTGGACGCTGGGAGCGTCATAGGCTATGTTGTTAGGCGAAATTTTAACCCCGCGCATTCCAATTCACCAAACAATTTTGCCCCTATCTACATAATGGGGAAAAAGTGACAGTTACCAGTTGACAGTTGTGAATGAGAGGGGCTTAATGATAGCACCAAAGATTAACAGCACATACCAGCATATAGTCACTAAGGTGGGGCCCCAACATGAGATATTCACCACACACAGGGACATGTATACATACCACACGCACACAGAGAGTAACAGCAAGTGTATAGTCGCTAAAGTGCAGCCCCAACATTGGATACTCACCACGCACCCGAACAAACACACACCACAAAGAGACACACACAATACAGAGACACCCCCACACCCCCAAGGGGACACACACACACTCTATAGCGACACATGCACTCACCCCACAGGGACACACACACCACAGAGAGACACACATAACACAGACACACACTACACAGACCCCCCCCCCACAGGGACACACACACATAGCCACCCTATAGGGACACATGCACTCACCCCACAGGGACACACACACCACAAAGAGACACACACCACACAGACCCCCCCACAGGGACACACACACATACACACCCTATAGGGACACATGCACCCACCCCTCAGGGACACACACAAACCACAAAGGGACACACACAACACAGAGACACACACACCTCACACAGACACCCCCCCACAGGGACACACACACATACACACCCTATAGGGACACATGCACTCACCCCACAGGGACACACACACACCAAAAAGAGACACACACAACACAGATACACACACACACCACAGACTCCCACACAGGGGCACACACACATACACACCCTATAGGGACACATGCACTCACCCCACAGGGACACACACACACACCACAAATAGACACACACAACAGAGACACACACCACACAGACCCCCCCCACAGGGACACACACATATACACCCTATAGGGGCACATGCACTCACCCCACAGGGACACACACACACACCACAAAGAGACACACACAACAGAGACACACACCACACAGACCCCATCCCACAGGGACACACACATGCACACCCCAGGGACACACACACCACACAGACAGACACAGATGTGCACAAATCACCTCACACAACTCGCCTCATACGTGTGCTATCGTTATTTTCCAAACATAAACATCTGATTAAAAACAGCCAATGTGCAACACATGTGCCATATAGGGAATTAAGGCAGATGTCAGTCACATGAGCTGTCTATTATGTGTATGTGTGAGGTAACATATACTGCCCGGCCAGGGGGAGGGTTTACTGTTGGCTGGAGATTTATTAGGCTGCCTATAGCAACCAATCACAGCTCAGCTTCTATTTTCCTAGAGGTCATTAATATGACATATTCAAATTCTATTTTGTTATAGCTAACAGCAGTTATTTATTAACCCGGGCGTAGCCGGGTACGACAGCTAGTATATATATAAATATGGAAGAGATTTCTTTGTATTTATGAATTTTAGCATTGTGTTTGTTTTTGCCTAATTTTCTGGTATTATGATTTTATTACCATGGTCTTCTATGTAGTGTTACTTTTATGAATAGTTATCATATTTCTTAAAGCATTACTGATATTTGATAGAAATATATTGTGGAAATTGCTTGTGGAATTGTTTATCTCCATAATTCTTTTAGGATGTTGATATGTATTCATGTAAGTAATGAGTTTTCTTGTTAATTATATTAATTAGAGATGAGCGGAACTTTTGAAGTTTACAGTCATCTCCTAAACCAAATTCTCCCCAAAAACTTGAGTTAAGTTCTGACCCAGATTACGACTATAAGATCATCAGTGAATGAGGTATACATGGGTTTACACAAGTGGTTGGAGAACATAAAGATAAATTAATAATGAACCATCTGGCTCACGTGTTTCAAAGAGTGCCCAGGACTAAAAATCCAATATCGAATACCATACAATAATGAAAGTCCTAGATAAAGCAAAAATAATTACATCCAACATTTAAAAATGTGGCAGTAAAAGGATACAATGTTATAAATCCCATATGGCAGTCCCTTAGTAGATCATGGTTGACACACATCAAAGAAGTCACCTCTTAGACCTGAGTCATATGGGGGTGTAAATCACACGAGTGCAATGTGAGAAAATCTTGCATTGCACTCAGTCTAATGTTAATCAATAAAGCAGCCCTAACTGGACTTAGGTAAAAATCGCAGCATGCTGCGATTGTCAGGGAGTCTCAAATCATTTATACCCATACTAGCCTATGGGTCATTACAACCAGAGTGACCTATTTTAAGTGTTTATTTCTGTAAATGTTGATGATTATGGCTTTAAGGCCAATAAAAAGAACAAAAGGTCATTATTAGGGATGGGCGAATCTACTCGCTAGGACTCGTTACTCGGCGAGTAGTAAGGGACTCGCAGGACTCGGTACTCTGCGAGTTTCCCAGCGTTTACTCGCACGAGTCCAATGCAAATCAATGGCAAACGCTGACAAAACTAGGATTGCCATTGTCTTGCATTAGACTCGGCTACTGTGCCAGTGATAGCAGGGAAACTCGCAAAGTAACTGCTGTTACTTTGCGAACCGAGTCCAGCTGTATTCTCTGTGCAGGCTGTCGCAGCTCCAGGGTCCTAGAGCCCGCCTGTTCACAGATATGATGTATCAGTGCTGAGATTGTTCTCAGTCTGCTCATTCCCTGTGCATAGACATCTATATCTATGCACAGGGGATGTAGCAGAGAGGACATCGCGTTTTGGACTGCGTCGGACAGAAGAGGATTTTTTTAATTAAAGATGGAGTCCCTAATGGCTTTTTTTTTTATTTCAAATAAAAAAAATTCTCTGTGTTGTGTTTTTTTAACCCTTTATTGGATATTCTTAGTGGCTGGGTCAAACGTGGCCTAACATTAAGAATCTCGGGCTTAATACCAGCTTGTATAACAAAGCTGGTATTAACCCCTTTATTACCCAGCGTGCCACCGCCACCAGGGCCGCTGGAAGAGCGGGGTTCAGCGCCAGAAGATGGCGCTTCAATGAACCCGCCATCTTCTGGGGCGGCTGCGGGCTGCAATTTGCAGCGGGGGGTGCCCAGAAAGCTTGGGCATCCCTGCGCTGCGGATTCCAGCCCCCAGCTGCTTAGCTGTACCTGGCAAGACATAGAAATTGTGCGGAGCCCCACGCATTTTTTTTTTATTATTTCATGAAATTCATGAAATAATAAAAAAAAATGGCTCCCCTATATTCTTGTGTCCGGCCAGGTACAAATAGGCACCTGGGGGTTGGGGGCAGCCCGTCGCTGCCTGCTGGATCCAGCTGGTTCCAGAAATACGGCGAAGCCCACGTGAAATTTTTTTCTGACAAATCCATAAAACAATGTAAATAAAAGGGACTGCATCTTTATTAACCCCTGGACCATGGGCGAGGGGTTAATAAAGATGCAGTCCCTTTTTTAGGATTGTTTTATTGATTTTTCAGAAAAAAAATTACATGGGCTTCGCCGTATTTCTGGAACCAGCCGGATCCAGCAGGCAGCGACGGGCTGCCCCCAACACCCAGGTGCCTATTTGTACCCAGCCAGACACAAGAATATAGGGGAGTCTTTTTTTTCATTATTTCATGAATTTCATGAAATAATAAAAAAAAAATGCGTGGGGCTCCGCGCAATTTCTATGTCTAGCCCGGTACAGCTAAGCAGCTGGGGGCTGGACTCTGCAGCGCAGGGATGCCCAAGCTTTGTGGGCACCCCCCGCTGCAAATTGCAGCCCGCAGCCGCCCCAGAGAGATGGCGCGTTCATTGAAGCGCCATCCTCTGGCGTTGAACCCCGCTCTTCCAGCGGCCCTGGTGGCGGTGGCACGCTGGGTAATAAAGAGGTTAGGGCCAGCTTTGTATTATCAGCTGGCCCTAAGCCCGAAATTTATGGCGGTCACGCCAATATTAGACATGACTGCCATGAATTTCTATTAAATTGTTTTAAAAAAAACACAAAATTTTTTATTAGAAATTTAAAAAAAGCCATTAGGGACTCCATCTTTAATTAAAAAAATCCTCTTCCGTCCGACGCAGTCCAAAACGCAATGTCCTCTCTGCTCATCCCTGTGCATAGATATAGATGTCTATGCACAGGGAATGAGCAGACTGAGAACAATCTCAGCTCTGCTACATCAGGCAGCAGGCGGGCTCTAGGACCCTGGAGCTGCGGCAGCCAGCACACAGAACAGACAGGACTCTTATCTGTGCGAGTTTCCCAGCGATTACTTGCACAGTAAACAAGTCCAATGCAAATCAATGGCAAAACTAGGATTGCTTCAGGCTGAAGCTTCCGAGACAGATCTGTGATTTGTAAATCGCACACTACTCGCTATTACTCGCTTCCCCATTCATTAACATTGGACTCGCTAGACTCGCAACGAGTAGCGAGTCCTGGGCTCGGACTCGCTAGAGTCAAGCGATTCCGAGTAACTTAGGATTCGCCCATCACTAGTCATTATCTCAGAAAATTAAAGTAAGGAGGATGAAGGGTCTGACAGATAAAATATTATCTTAATAGATATCAGAGGCTTCACCTTGTGTGGATGCGAGAGTCACAACCACTATAAAAGCATATATTATATAGTTATTACAAACAGAGTCATCTATTTCAAGTTTTATTTCAGAACGGGAAAGCCGACGGTGAAGTCTTCTCACTGCCGGCTTTCCGGCCGGTTATTTCAAATGAACAGCTGATGCTGATCAGCTGTTCATTTGAAGTAGTTGTGCGGTGCTGTCAGGGTTCATGTGAGTTCATGCAGCATGAACTCACATGAACTTTCCCACGGGTGCACAGCTCAGCTACATCTCTTATAGAGGTTCTCTACCAGAGATGTAGCTGAGCTAAAGAAGAAGACTGGATTGGACTACATCGGATGGAAGGTTATTTTTTTTAATAAAGATGGAGTCTCTAAATGTTGTTTTGTTTTTTTATAATAAAACATTTTTTCTCTGTGTTGTGTTGTATTTTGAACACTTTTCTAGAAATTCATAGTGGTCATATCTAATATTGGGGTCACCCCATGAATTTCGGGCTTAGGGCCAGCTGATAATACAAAGCTGGCCCTAACCCCTTTATTACCCAGTGAGCCAACGTGCCAGGGTCCTGCATGAGTTGGGTACAGCACCCGAAAATGGCACTTCTATGAACGGACCATTTTCTGGGGTGGCTGCAGACTGCAATTCGCAGCGGAGGGGGGGCCCAGAAAGCTTGGGCTACCCTGCGCTGTGGATTCCAGCTCCAATCTGCTTAGTTGTACCTGGCTGGACACAAAAATAGTGCGAAGCCCCACGTATGTTTTTTCTTTTAATTATTTCATGAAATTCATGAAATAATTTTAAAAAAGGCTTCCCCATATTTTTGTTTCCAGGCAGGTACAAATAGGCAGCAGGGGGTTGGGGGCAGCTTGTTTCTGTCTGCTGTACCTGGCTGGCATACAAAAATATGGCGAAGCACCCAGCCATGGGAAAGTTCATGTGAGTTCATGCTGCATGAACTCACATGAACCCTGACAGAATCAGCTGGTCATTTGAAATAACCGGCGATAAAGCGCTCCCAGCTCCCTGATTCCCCCTCCCCGCTCCCCCGCCTCCTCTCCGCCCGATCTTAAGTTAGGACAGGGCAGGGAGTGCAGAACCAGGGAGCAGGAAGGGGGCATCAGGGAGCGGGGAGCACAGCACAGAACAGGAAAGCCGGCGGTGAAGTTTTCTCACCGTCAGCTTCCCCACCCAAGTCCTTCGCTCCCCACTCCCTTGTGCTGCGCTCCCCACCCGGTCCTAACTCAGGATCGGGGTGAGAGGTGGTGGGGGGAGCGGAGGATCGGGCTAAATGATTGTTTAAAAGCCGGCGGCTTTTTACCGCCGGCTTTTAAACAATCATGCACCCATTTCAGCCTTTTCCTCATCCCCCAGACCATTTTGTAGGGTCCAGCTGAGAAATTTCCCATTCCCATTCCCACAAGGAATTTCCTATTCCCACAAGGAAACTCGCGGAGTAACGAGTAGCCTGAATACCGTACTATTCAGCGAGTACTGAATAGTAACGAGTATACTCGCTCATCCCTACCTACAAAACATAGAATCTCTTTATTATATCGACTTATATGATTTATTATACACTAGTGCATCTCAATGAATTAGAATATTATCTAAAATCAATATCATATTTCCATGTTTCAGGGCATTTGTGGGAGCATGGAAACGCTTTGAGTAATAAATCAATATATTATTCAGCCTTTGATGTATCGTGGTATATGGCAGCGCAGTTTTTAGTTTTTCATCCTACTTACATTTTCTGAAATACTGACCTTTGGGTTTTCATTGGCTGAAAGATGTAATCATCAACATTAACATACATACACACTTGAAATAGATCACTCTGTTTGTAATGACTCTATATAATATATGTGTTTCACTTTATGTATTGAATTACTGAAATAAATTAACATTTTGATGACATTCTAAGGCTAGGACCACACTGACATTTTTACCCTATTCTAGCACAATCTGGTTAAAACTTAGAAGTTTTCCCAGAAGCGCATAACGGTAATGCTATGCGGTTCGGGAGAACGCTGCCCCATTTTTTGCAACGTTTTCTGTGCACTCAGCTAAAGCGCAGTCCCGCAGCTTTGTGTGTTGCTGGTAACTATGGTACACATCGGGTAATTAGGGGCAGCGTTCTTCCGAACTGCATAGCATTACCTCTATGTGATTCCTGGAAAACTTCTAAGTTTTAACCGGATTGCACTAGAATAGGGTAAAAACGTCAGTGTGGCCCTAGCCTTATTCATAGAGATACACTAGTATGTATTTAACATCTATTTTACATTCATAGTTCCATACTTTTCCCCCACTTGTTTCAGTTTTTTTTGGCTTTCCCAGATAGCTCAATGCACTAGTTGTATCTTTAATCTGTCATTTGGTCTTCTCACATTTGATTTCTCTCCAGCTCTTCACCATTTTATTAAAGTAATTATTTTCTTTCCCTTTTTAAAAAATGTACTTACCGTAGTTTACCCTTTTCACATTATGTTCTCATTTTATTTTTCCTCTTCACCAGTGTGCCTTTATTTTTCCTCTTTTTTTGTCATTTGTATGCAGCCAGTATATTCAAATTCTTCCCGTTCTTTTTCTCCCCACCAAAGGGGGCAGTGTCTGACATAACTTCTAAATATCTCTCTTATACTTTACTGTGTGTACAGGATTTTGTCCTAAAGAAGGAGCCATATAGTTCTCCAAGCCATGTAGAAAAATAAATCACTGTCTACAATATCCTTATCCTTGATGTGTCTCCTCCTGACAGCGCGGCAGTGCGCCTCTTCCTTGGTTTTTATTTATACAAACAGATACAGAGTCTATATCATGCTCAAAAGGTTATTTAAGGTTTATTTACAAAAATGCACTCAGTTAAAAATGCAAGTTTGGCTGTCAATACAGGCAGTATGATTTTACACAGCGTAATGTTACAGTTACATCTCAGGTTTTGCACTCAAATCTATTGCACATTGCCACAGTAAATTATTGCACATATCCACAAAAGGAGGTCTGACATGGTGTGTACATAAATAACAACATATGGCCCAATCAGCCCCACATCATTGGCTCCGTTTAGCAAAGCTTGTGGCAAGTGCAGCTGCACTTGTGCATACCGAAAGTAGCTGCACGCTGTGGTGAGAAAGACCCCCAGTAGGCCTCCACCTCCTACGCCGTTTCGCTGCCGCTTTCTCAAGGCGGGGGTCTTTCTCACCACAGCGTGCAGCTACTTTCGGTATGCACAAGTGCAGCTGCACTTGCCACAAGCTTTGCTAAACGGAGCCAATGATGTGGGGCTGATTGGGCCATATGTTGTTATTTATGTACACACCATGTCAGACCTCCTTTTGTGGATATGTGCAATAATTTACTGTGGCAATGTGCAATAGATTTGAGTGCAAAACCTGAGATGTAACTGTAACATTACGCTGTGTAAAATCATACTGCCTGTATTGACAGCCAAACTTGCATTTTTAACTGAGTGCATTTTTGTAAATAAACCTTAAATAACCTTTTGAGCATGATATAGACTCTGTATCTGTTTGTATAAATATTGTTTTGGTGAGTCTGCCATAGGGGTGGATAGAAGGGGTACACTATACCCTGAGCTCCTTAAAGTATAATGTGTTACTATCTAAGTGAACTATTGTGTATTTATTCTTCCTTGGTTTTTGTATAACTTCTACCTCATGGTGGCTGCTGCAGTTGGGATTATATGCTCATATATTGGTTTTGGCTGGCA
Organism: Allobates femoralis; assembly: GCA_033576535.1. Classification (NCBI taxonomy): domain Eukaryota; kingdom Metazoa; phylum Chordata; class Amphibia; order Anura; family Aromobatidae; genus Allobates; species Allobates femoralis. The sequence continues at coordinate 146,224,348 of JARQOC010000001.1, forward strand.
CAACCTACCCAGGTAAGTGCCTACTATATCTTGACTTTCTTCCACCTACACAGATAAGACCATATATGGGCTTTTTTGCCATCCACAGCCTTTAATACAAAAAATAATTATGACACTTCTTTTAACTGTTCAGTTATCAATCCCTGAAGCCGATAAAAGAATGTAACATTAGGAGAAACATGAACACAACAATATGGTTTTGACATTGCTGTTCATTAAAGAGGACCTGTCTTTTAACCTTCTGGTGCATGGCAAACTAAATGCAGCACTGAATGCAGCACTGAATGCAGCACTTCTGCTGCATTTAGGGAAGGGTCCCCCATGTTTCTAGCCCCCCTGTAAGCTTTAAAAAAGACATTAGAAAACTTACAGATAAGTAGTCTAATGAATGGGATCTTATTAAGAGGTCTTCACTGCTGGCACAATGCTCCAGCCTCCTCCTTGTGTATTCCGCCCTTTCTACATCTCTGTGCCGCCTCCAGATCTGCTGGCTCTGCTCTCCTCCTCTCCTACTCTCTGTCACACAGTCTGCCGCACAGAGGTTGATCAGAGCGGCTGCAAAGCATTTGGCCTGACGTCACCGCTAGATTCCCACCCTGTTTATGCTTTATTCAGAGAGGAGGAGGGCAGAGCCAGCAGAACAGGAGGCGGTGCAGAGACATAGAAAAGGGCGGAATACACAAGGAGGAGGCTGGAGGACTGTGCCCGCAGAGAAGACCTCTTAAGAAGATCCCACCCATTAGACTACTTATCTATATGTATTCTAATGTCTTTTTTAAAGCTTCCAGGGGAAGCTAGAGACATGGGGGAGCCATTCCCTGAATGCAGCAGACATGATGCATTCAGTACTGCATTTTCTTTGCCATGCATCAGGGTGACAGGTCCTCTTTAAGTTGACCTTTGCAGCACTTTTTAGAATGACTCCCTGTGCACATACACATTGAAACTTTTATTATGTTTATTAACAAGATCAAATTAACAATATTAAAAGTAAGTGAACCAAGGCCACATCAAAATCCAAACAATAGTTGATGTAACCACCCCAACATACATACAATGCCATTAAGAAATTTTTCAGTCTAGAGAAAAGTAGTTCTGGAAGTGATGTTTTGGCCCCCACTGACCACTGATCCCATCATCATGAGTTTGTGAATTGATGCTTTGATGTTTTCAAAACAAAGAGTGATCACACCCAATATTGATATGATTTAGATTTTGCTTTTGTTAATTCACTTTGCATAATTAAAAAAATAAACTGTTAACAGTAAATCTCTGTTTTTAAAAGTACTTTTATTTTCACACCTTTCTTCACTTACCACTTAACTTCACTTAACTTCACTTAATATCTTCCCACAGTACAGTAGTATTATTATTAATAATAATATTTATAGCGCACCAAAAATTCCATAATGCTGTGTATGAGAAAGGGTTACATTCAAAATACAGATGCAAAATACAGTAAGTAAACTAACATTGGCAGACTAGTTCATAGGGAAGAGGGCCCTGTCCTTGCAGGCTTAGAGTCTACAGGATAATGAGGAGTAGATAGCAGGTTGGGGAGAAGTTGTGGCATCTCTGCAGGTGGTGAGACAGAACTGGAGTCAATGAAGGCTTTAGGTTTTCTTGAAGAGATGCAAGTAAATTAAGTTTGTGGCTCACCATGCAGTGTCCAGCCAAGTCTTATACAAACAGATGAGGTTCACAGTGACCCGTCTGCTGGGTAGACTGAAAAATCCGAAAGTAGAAAATTAAAGCTGGATCCTCGCATTAAAATATTTTTTGCTTTATTTGAAAATATTAAAAGATAGCATCAGGGCATGAGTGACACGTTGACACATTTCAGCGGAAGCTTTAGTTGACTAAGGCTCCTTTCACATCAGAGATTTTCTCCATTCGTGGCAGATCCAGCAGTTTTGCCGCATTTGCCGCATAAAGAATCACTTGCGTCAAGCCTGCGTTCAGCCTCATTCATTCCCTATGGGTCTTGTGGTCATGTGCGGCATGGCAAGTGCAGTTTTTCCACAATCCGGCAACTCCGGCACTTGCGGCAATGGAAAAAAAACCACTCCTAGCAGTGGTTTCTTGACTTGTCCCAAGCGCTACAAGTACAAAACCGTACGTGTCCGCAAGTCCCACAGGGACAAGTTAGGCGGAATACCGTCTTGCCGCAAGTGTCCCGTTAAGACTGCCGGATCTGCCACAAATTTTAAAAATCGCTAAAGTGAAAGCAGCCTAAGGCTTCTGCCGAAACGTGTCAACCTGACAGTCACTCCCTGATGTGATCTTCTAATATTTTCTAATAAAGCAAAGAACATTTTAATTTGAGGATCCAGCTGTAATTCTCTTCTTTCAGATCTTTCTTGAAGAGATGGTTTTTCAGGTTCTGTCTGATATCCTACAGATAGGTCACAATGGTTTTCTGACCAGACAAACCATTAAATGGTTTGCTCAATTCAGACTCTTTACAATGATATCATTTCTTTTCTATTAAATAATATGAAGAAAAAAAAACTTATACGAAGACATGAGAAACAGTGTTCACTTTATTTTAAACATTTCTTGTACCTTGTCATAATCATAAAACTCTTTAAATCATGCCCAGCTTTTGTGTTTAACAGAACCAAAAGATGCATGTCCAAAAAATATCTCCTGTCAGCACAGATTGGATACCGGGTGATATGTAGATCCCAAGAGATGTGGAAATGTCTCTCCTTCCTTGTCTTCTGTTCAGTTCTGTGTAGGTGAAAATATTATAATATTTCTCCGGTAAAAGGAGATGTCTGCAAGTGAATACTGCATACAACTCATCTTCTCTTTCTTTAATATGCCATTCATAATTCTGTGACAATCTTATTCTCCGCTCGTAGAGAGCTTGGAGGGTGTATTGTAATTTCATTTCTAGAGCATCGATGGAAAACATAATAAAACCCGCATTATCAGCATGAAGTTAAGTGATCACAATAAGATTTATATACAATTTAGAAAAATTAGACAAATTAGCGCTCTCCATTTTACCACTTAGTACGTGATAAGGATTTTGTTATCCAGCTGTGACATTTTAATATACTAGTTATACATTTTAATTGTGTTTTCTACAGGAGAAAGGTAATTAGGAATATGTAAAAGGTGGATCTAATACAACATTACCAAGCAATGGAGAGTCTCATAAAAAAACAATTATCATGAAAACGGCATGGCTGTATTTTAGGGGGCTGCTCACAACTATATTTTTGTATTTCTCAAAATAGCACAATTGCTTTCTCTCTGTAAGCCAAATCATTCATTACAGAATGCCCCCAAGATACATTTTCTCTCAGTGAGCTTCACATTCCTCTATAGCAAAGGAAATCAATTTCAGAAATTGAGAACAATGCTTAGCAACTAAACTTAAGTTGCACTGAAACGACATAGTTATTACAGCATTTATCAATATAATTCAAGTTTACATATCATTTACACATATAATTGTAGCCTCTGGTATAGTAAGGACTTCTGCTTGCTGGAGTAATATGAAATATTAAACTTATTGTGTTTATCACATAGAAAGTGATCATCATGTCTGGGTTCGGCTATCTGCAGGTTTTTGGATTTTCTCGAGAATAAATTAGAAATACGCCATAACTTTTTTTTTTTTGTCATGAATATTTTTATTCAAGATATTTTTATATAATACAAATAAGACTAGACAATAAGAAACTCGCGCAGGAGTCAGTATGTGCTTTGAATAGGCACAAATAAACAATAAAGCAAAAATAAAGGACTATTGTCTAATGGGGATTTTCTGAACTGGGACAAAGGAATGGACAGAGAAAAGTACGCATCTCCATGGGGGAGAGAGAGGTCCGGGCAAGAGACCGGATGGGTCTAAGGGGGGGGGGGGCGTAGTGGAGAGGAAAGGGACAGAAGGGGGGGAAGAGGAGTGTAACACCGGGAAAGACGTGGGAGAGGTACCAGACATACACCTACGGGTGATTTAAACCCCATCAACACCGCGAAGGGAGGGATATTGCCGAGGGGTGATTAGCCCAGCATTCCCACGCTTCTCTGATATAGCGTTTGTGTCCTGCCTCCTGGGCCAAGTAATGCTCATGAGTGAAGATCGTGTTCAATCTGGCAACGAGGTCCTGCAGAGAGGGAGGCAAAGGGGACCTCCAGCAAGCCGAGACAGCTTGACGCGCTGCTATGAGGACAAACGTATATATGAAGCGAGGTATTGGAGGCAAGACTTCTATATCGATGTGTAGCAGGGCCATTTGGGGAGTGAGAGGGACAAAGGTGTCCACAATGGATTTTAGAAGGTCCTCAACTATGGACCAGAACCGAGAGATCTCTTGGCACGACCACCATATGTGGGCAAGTGTGCCCCGGGAACCACAACCCCTCCAACAAAGGGGTGAAGCCTCTCCCCCAAACCTAGCTATTCTGACAGGGGTCAGGTACCAGCGTAAATGTAGCTTTTTTAGCTGTTCAAGGTGATTGATGCACCTAGTCGCCCCTGTCAAACATCTTACTGCTCCTTCCCAATCCTCACCATCTGACTTGAAGTTGAGCTCTCCCTCCCACCTAGACCTGTATGGGAGCGTGAATTGTCCATCATCTTCTAGCAATCCCGCATATATGTTTGCCAGGCCCTTCGTTCCTCCAGGTGACAGTCCTAGGACTGTTCTCATGGGGGAAGGAAAATGAGCATTCAAGTAATCCTTAAACCCCGCTGAGGCTAAGAAATGCGCTATCTGACATAGCTGGAAGTATGTTCCTCTTAAGGATGGATGCTGTCGTATAAAATCACCTGTGGAGACGGTCCCCGAAGGACCCACAAGATCTGCTAAAGTGGTTATTCCACAATCCGCCCACTGCGTCAGCCGCAGGGACGGGATGTGGATACGGAGGGCCCCCAGCACAATTTCCGCCGGAGAGAATCTCCTCCAGTCTTTTGGGGTACGTCTCCACGCTCTCAAGAGAGCCTCGATCGTCCCTAGTGGGTGTCTGAGTCTGGTAGGTCTTAGTGCGTCCGCTGTCAAGAAACTCCTCAAAGAGCCTCCTGGCACCTGTGATGCTTCAATCTGTGTCCACCCAAGGTCCCCACCGTCAGTCCACCAATTTTTCAGTGGTTCCAAAAGGGCCGCCCTATAGTAGGCCGTCATGTCTGGTACACCCATGCCTCCACCCCTCCATTTCTTAAACATCACCTTTCGTTGGATCCTCGGTCTCTTGCCCGCCCAAACGTACCCATCCACCGTCCTTTGAATCTGCGTTAAAAGGCGGGCGGTGTATACCAGTGGTATACATCTGAAAAGGTACAAGAAACGGGGCAGCCACGACATCCGGAAAGCCTGGATTCTAGCTACCCACGATAGGGACTGGAGAGACCCCGGATTCGAGGATCCCGACAAAGATCTTAGTATGTTGTCTATGTTCCTCCTGACTACTTCCCTGATCGGGCACAGGGTGATACCGAGGTAAGGGATCCCACTGGGCGACCATTGAAAAGGGAGAGATGCCGTCAGTCTCAGCATTTCTTCTTGTGGCAGATTAACCGGGTATACAAGAGATTTGGAGGCATTCAGCTTATAATACGAGATTTCTCCGTACGTTTTCAGTAAAGTGAGTACTTTAGGAAGGGAGACCTCTGGCGAGGTACACGAGACAATAACATCATCCGCGTACAAGCCCACAGTGTGATGCCTGTCCTTCACCTGTATCCCATGAATGCCATGATCTGCCCGGATAGCTGCGGCCAGCGGCTCAATCGCCAGGACATATATCAGGGGGGACAGCGGGCAACCCTGTCTCGTCCCATTCGATATATCAAACGGGTCCGACAGGTAGCCCGAGGAGAAGACTCTTGCGGAGGGGTTAGAATACAAAGATCTTAGAATGGTTAGGCTGTAAGTAAATGCCTGCCGCTCTTACGAACACAAATTTCCTGTTGCACACCCCACTATCGCCAATCTCGGCATTAGGCTAGCGTTAAAGTTTGATCATCCTCGGATCAGTGTTCGTAGGAGATGCCTGTAACCCCCCGGAAGTCGGGCTTCCAGGTTGGACTGGTAACAGTCTCGCCTTCAAGAGCCTCTTTCGCAATGTGACCAGTCGACCTCCGCTACTGAAACATCTTAACGATAGGAGCAATGGCCTAAACTCCCTGGTATCGTGAATGTAACATCACGGTCCGCTACGTTGGGAAATGCCTCGTAGTACTCTTCTGTAATGTTATACCATACTCCTAGTCTCTGAACCTGATTTAGCGAGCTGACCTAGTACTGCTTCCTGTAAATGGTTTATTGAGTGTCTCTAGGTCAACCTGTGTCAGCGAGGGTAACTGCGTTCTGTCTAGGAAGTCATTAATACCATCCGCTGAGGTTGTGAAGTTTCCGTGTCGTCTGAGTTGTAAAGACTTGCGTAATAAGCTGAAAAAGCCTCTACTATGTGGCGTGGATCTCTTACTAGCCTCCCAGACAGGTCCTTCAATCCCGTCACTGCTGTCTGTCCCTCTCGTTTTGTCAGTCTTCTTGCAAGTAGTTTACTTGCTCTGTCTCCCTGCTCATAGTAGCGTGTTTTCAATTTACGGAGCCCCATATCATATTGGCGCAAAAGTAGGGAGCGGAGCTGAGTACGCACCGCCGCAATTCGAGCTGTTCGCTCTGGGTCGGGATTAGATTTGTTTAAGGTTTCAAGAGACTGTATCTGGTCTTCCCATTCCCTTCTCTGTCTCTCTCTAGCCCGTTTACGTTGTGATGCCTTTTGAAGGAACAATCCCCTCAGCACCCCCTTATGTGCAGCCCATAAGGTTTCATCCGTGACATCTCCGGTGTCATTGATTTCAAAATATTTTTCAATGTTGGCACCCATCTCTTCCCTTATTTGCTGGTCCAAGAGGATGCCAGGGCCCAACCTCCACCGGCGAGGGCGTTCAGCCCCTCCCCCCAGGTCCACCTCCATCAACACCGGCGCATGATCAGACCAGGTGATAACACCTATCTCAGGCCTCCGGCACCGTTCCATGGCTCCATCATCTACCAGGAAGAAATCTATCCTGGAGTAGGAGCCATGTGGGCCGGAGTGGAAGGTATAATCTCTTTCTTCCGCATGGAGGTAGCGCCAGATGTCGTGGAGGCGGAACTCTCGAGTCAGGGAATGAAGGCCCCCCCTCGAGATGGCCGCGTGGGCTGTGGAGTCCAGGCGAGGTTCCATGACCGCGTTAAAATCGCCACATATTATCAAGTGACCCTCGGACTCCCTTTTTAGCCTAGTAAGAAGGGCCCTTAAAAAACCCCTCTGTCCCACGTTTGGTGCATAGATGGTAACTAAAGTAAAGATGACCCCGGAGATCTCACAGGACAAAATCAGGAATCTGCCATGTTCGTCTAAGATTACTTTTCTACATACAAATTGTAGGGCAGCACTCAATAGTATACAAACTCCCGCTTTCTTTTGGTTACTGTTAGAGAAAAAGGTGTGCGGGAATTTCGGATGTCTCAATCTATGGTTATCCCCCTCTAATAGATGGGATTCCTGTATACATACCACATCCGCCTTTTTCCGTTGCGCTTCTCTCCACAAGAAGGACCTCTTGGCCGGGGAATTCAAGCCCCTTACATTCATGGACACGATCTTCAGACTCATCTTCTTAAGTTAGTTGTCAGGTCAACCTCTCCCGGGGAAAAACAAACAAGGGGTCAGGCGGGGAGGGAAGAGCAGGTGGGGCCTCACAAGGTTGGGAATGGGGGTGTGGTGAAAGCGAGGAGGAAGGGGGTCGATGACTAGTAGGATTATGTCTGAGGGGGAAGGAAGAAGGGGGGGGGTTGGGGAGAACTAGGAAAGTGGGTGGAAAGGCTGGGGTTTCAGAAACAAACCAAACTTTTCAATAGGAAAAAGAAAACTAAGTTCGCTCACAAAGTCCAGAGCGTGGGGGCAGAGAGCTGGAGGGGAGGAGAAGGGGGGTATTATACTCCGGGGCCCCTTGACTCCTCAAGATGTCACATTCTGGGCCTCACATCCAACAGGGGAGGATCAAGTTATTCCCTCCAGCACATCTTCCTGTACCCCCCAGAGCAACCGACTCAGGGGGAGGAAACAGAAAATCCCTATCCGGGATAGGAAAGTTCCAGCAGGCAGGGTACGGCCGCCCGGGTGTTCAAGCTGTCACTTTTTCCCTGTGGTGGTTGAGGGTCTCTCCCGGTCTCTGCGGTCTTTGGGGCTGGTGTTTGTTGAGTTGGCACCCGAAGCTGTGTTGGGCATCATCCGCCAATCTTTCAAAGTCGCTCGTAGTCTGGAGGGGGAGGAGAAATAATGTCTCGCACCTTTGTACCTAAAAGATACGCTCACCGGCGATCCCCAGGCGTATTGTATGGCATGTTCGCGTAGGATAGCACAGTATGGCGCGAACTCCCTGCGCCTTGCTAACGTACCCTTACAAAGGTCAGGATACAGGGACCAAGTGTCGTATGGGGTGACTGTTATAGGGCGGTTACGCAGTGACTGTATTAATAGGTCTCTGATGTTGGGGGATCTTAGATGCACCATCACGTCTCTTGGTACCTCGCGGCCAATACGAGGTGATCTAGGGAGACGGAATATTCTTTCTATCCCCAGGGCCTCAGCTCGTTCATCCGGAAGTAGTAGGGAAAAAAAAGGTCGTACGGATTGCAGCAAATCCTCCTCTCCCTCCTCTTCTTTAATACCTCGAATTTTAATGTTGCCTTTTCTGAGTCTGTCCTCCAAATCATATGAGGTGGCTTTTATGAGTTTCAGCTCCATAGTCACATCTTGATACAGATCTGCCAGCTCGTTATGTGCCACTGCTATCTCACCCACCTTCCCCTCCAAGTGGTCTGTGCGCTCCCCCAGAGCAGATACATCGGCTCTGATCTCACCAACTATGCGCCGGGTGTCGTCCTCAATCGCTCTGCGCAGCTCATCCAGGAGGCCCCGTATGGAATGGCGTGTGAGCGGGATGTGCTCCTCGTCTCCGTCGGGACAGGCATGATCCCGGCCCCCTCTAGGAGAGCCACGAGACTGAGGGTGCGCTTGTTGTGAGGAGCGCGGGGAAGGCAAGGTAGGCGCCGCCATCTTGGAGTCTCTGGGCACTGCGCGGTCTGCAGGGTAGAAGTCTGTCAGCTTTTGAGAGGCGCTGCGGCTCCGGGTGTTCGTTCTCGGCATACCTGGGAGAGCAGTAAACCGTTTCCAGCAGCCTGGGGTCGATCAGGGGTCGATTGGGTGCCGTTAATCCCCGGGTTTTGGCTTCTGCCTACGGAGCTCTTCTACTGTGCGACCTGCATGTCTCAGCGCAGGCCACGCCCCCCAGAAATACGCCATAACTTTTACGCACTTCATGTATTAATGAGTGTTGGGTTCCATGCTCAATGATATCATTTTTAAACAGGACCTGTCAAGAGGGTAAATGTGCTCAGTTTTTTTTTATTATTGGTGTTAAGGCCGCTTTACACGTCGCAATATCGTTCCGATTTCACGGGAGCGCGCACGTTTTTGGCACTTGTCCAAGATTGCATAGGAGATGTTACACAGGGAGATATCGGCAGGCAATGCAACTACGATGTCGTACGCCCCTCTTGCACACTGCATCTGAGCAACTCAGGGAATGACCAATTAACATTGGAGTGAATGGGGGAAGTTGCGCTCCAAATCGTAGTTGCGCTGTCACACAGCACGATCATGCCAGATCGTCAAGCCAATATTGCACGGTTGAACAGCATGCACAATTCAAAAACGATATTGTTTTTGCATTGTTCTTGCTCATTTACATGACACAACACACGAACGATATCAACTGCAACCCCCCAACCACGTGACTTTTTATCGTAGTTGCGTTGCGATATCGCGATATGTAAAGCGGCCTTTACCTCTGCCCTGAGTATTTCTTTATTTTTTTTTCTGCCCCATGGTTTCAGAGATGGGGGCTTTTTTGATTCAGTGCTAATTTTATGGTTCTACCAAGGGGGTGGTGCTCAAAGAGCAATAATACAGAGTAGCATAAAAAAATTCCTTCAGAGAAGCTTGTGAGTCACTCTAAATTGGTAAAAAACCATAAAAACGTTCAGTAAAAAGCTGCAGGTCTCTGGAAATGCATGGTATATTGAATGTATAACACAGGATCAGTACTGTAACTAGAAATATAAGAGTCCTGGTGTAAAATTTGGATCCTTTTCCTCCCTGCACATTGCTCAGATGCTCAGTTCGAGTGGCCAGCAATGATTCCAGATCTCAATCCCATTGAACACCTGTTGAGAGATCTTTAGGCCACGTGCACACGCTGAGTATTTGATGAGTTTTTTACCTCAGGATTTGTAGCTAAAACCTGGAGTGGATAATTAAATACAGAAGTGGTGCAGGTGTTTCTATTAGGGCTCAAACACACTCATCAGAGTTTGACAGACAAGTCTCGGAAAGGGCTGGAGCAGTGACCCTGAACAGGGTCAAACTCGGATGTAACTAGGAAAGTGTGTCCAAGCCCTTAGACTTTTTCTCTGATTGTTCCACTCCTGGTTTTCGCTACAAATCCTGAGGTAAAAAACTCATCAAATACTGAACGTGTGCACATGGCCTTAAATTGCTATTAGGAGAAGGCGCCTTTCAAATTTGAGAGACCTGCAGCAGTTTGTTAAAGAAGATTGGTCCAAAATTTCAGTTGAGAGGTGCAAGAGTCTTCTTGATGGTTATAGGGAGCAATTAATTGCAGTAAATTATTCCAAAGGGTGTGCAACCAAATGTTAAGTTCAGCCCTTTTTGGCATTTTGTGTGAAATTATGTTCGATTTGTTTCATTTTCTCTGTTTGTTTTTTGTCGTTCCAATACACACAAAGGAAATAAATATGTGCCCAACAAAACATATGCAACTGCAATAATTTTCTGGGAGAAAAACTTCATTTTCTGGAACTATTTCAAGGGTGCCAACACTTTTGATTATTACTATACAGGCTACAATGGGGAATATTATTAATGTTCCCCATCGTAGCAATATTATCCCCTATTCTGGGCCCCATAAGTTAATATTTTCCTTCGTAAAATTACAAATTTGGTCTTATATAGTAACAATGTCATCTTGTTATCCACCATTCAGTAATTAAGTCCTACACCTTTTAACATTATTGATGCTTGGGATCTTTCTTGTAATAATTTCCCCAAATTAGTCTTAACTGTTGCCTCTGACCAGTAATAATGCTTAACATCAAGTAATAAAGGCCTCCACCCTGGTATCTTTCCTGAAATAATGTTCACCAACCTTACTTCCATCATGGCTATTATCTTGTAATTTTGTCCATCATCCTTATTCACATCCTATAAAAATGTCTCCATCCTTTAATAATGTATCTTATCTGTTTTCATTATTAATATGACTTATTCTGCCCACTATTAGTAATAATTTCTCCAATACTGCTCTGTACTAGTAATAATGTCCCGAAACCTTAGCCCTTCCTGTAATAATGTTTCCCAACCTGGCCCTTTCTTGTAATAATGTCCCCAATATTGGCCCTTTCCTGTAATAATGTCCCCCATCCTGGATCCTTTCTGTAATAAAATTTCCTATGTCCTAATGTTCTTCAACACATAAAAGAAATTACTCTTCTCACCTTTGTAAGCTCTCACAAGGCTGATCTGTACTTAGTGTGTATAGTCATTGAAGTGAAGGAAGCTGCAATACATTTATAACTGAATGTGGTCCAAAGATTGGTCTGGTGTCATTCCCAACCTTTGAGACAGAGTTACGCCTTTGCACAGTGGAGCAGTGGAACCAACATATTGGTAAAAATTGTTTATTTTTGACATGTTGAACTCTATAAGGTATTTCTATTGTTAAAAACCTAAACACAAGCTGGAGTTTGCCTTAAATACATTATAACCTCACAAATAGCTTCGTCACTTCTATGAACCCCACTGATATTTGTTTACAGGCTACCCTCAAGACATAACAGCTTTAGCCAATCATCTGACTGTAATAGGCGTTAACTAGCCTCATCAACTGACATAACCACTGCCTTGAATGATCAGCTGTCAGATGTCAAGTATTATTGCTACCTGATGAGCAAGTCTGGATAGTTATTATTTTAAGAAATATACTGAGAATTTTGAAAATGTATTTTCATATTCAGTGATATGTAATGACATTCTTCTCTTCTCCACATATTGTACGAAACTTTAAAGGAAACATCAATTTATGAAAGAAAAAAGGAAGCCAAATTGCAAAATGCACCAAAGAAGTGTTGAGAAAAAGGGAAAGCTAAGGTACAACTTGCATTCCAAAAACAAAATGTGATGCATATCTTTAATAAACGTATCATTATATTTTGCCATGGGGTGATATGAAAAAGGGAATTGCTTAACACTTAACAGTAGACATGAGCGAACACCTGAGTGTTCAAATTTGTTTTGGTTCACCAACTGCGGGGTGTTCTCCGAATTGTTCGACAACCTACTGAACCCCATTGAAATTAATGGCAAGCAAAATGGAACACATAGAAAACACCTTAAAAGGTGTCCAAAAGCTGATAGACACACACAGACACATACAGATCACCTTGCCAGTGTCCTGTTGCTTGCCTACTTGCTTCCAGGCTCGCTCTCCCTTTCACTTACTTCTGGTTCCACCCATGAAGCTTCACGCATATTTATTTCTCTGACCGGCAACAGCCAATCACAGTCACCCATGCTCTGTGAGAGCCTCTGTGATTGGCTGTTGCAATCAGACTGCATTTCCACAATCTGAATGGTGTCTGTGCTTGGTTGTCATACACATTAGTGTCATACACATTAGGACAGCTCAGGTAACCATGGTACCTGCTATGGTTAGCGGCCACTATGGTTACCTGCACGGTGACCTCAGGAGTCACTGCTTACTGGACCAGAGATGGCGGCTCATTCATGCAATGTTTAGAGGCAACGTTCATGAGACACTGTTTTTCAACACAGCCTGCAATCAAGAAGATGTTGCAGAGGATTGAGGATGGGTATGAGTGAGTAATAAATATAGAGTCTAGATACTTGTTTATGTTTTTAGTTCAGATATAATGTTTTCTCTCTGTGTTGCGTCTTCTTTACTATTTACCAAGGTAGAGAAAGATCCTGCATTTACAAAATTGCACACCGAAATAATATTAAAAAATGGCAACTTTATTACATAGTTTCAATCTGTGTAAAAACCATCAAACAACACACCATGGGGACAGGGCCTAGGAGAGTCCAGGGAAAGCAGAAATAGTGGTCAAAGGGCTCAAGGTTTCCTCTTGCCCCATGACTACTTCCACAGAGACCTCAAGAGCAGGGGTGGCAAACTACAGTCCTCAAGGTCTGAAAACAGTTTTCTGAATTTCCTTAGCATTGTACAGGTTCTAAGTTAATCACCTTCAGAGTTGATTCCAGCACCTTGTGCAATGCTTGGGAAATTCTGAACACATGCACTGTTTGCGGCCCTTGACAACTGCACTTTGCCAGCCCTGCTCTACTGGAATGAGTGTAGTATCTTGCAGTTCCATACCTCACCCCTTCATGCTAGAGGTGTGCAGGGCAATGTGATGGTCAGCCACGTACCATTACTAACAATGAACAAATTGCACAATTTTTTATTGCAAATTTTTTACTGGTGGTGCTGGCTCTTTTTGCTTATTTTTAGTAATGGTACGTGGCTGACCACCACATTGCCTGCACACCAGATTCTGCTTGTTTTCCATCTGTATTGTTGATGGCATTTGATAACTGTTTACATTCAGTTACTGCACCCTGCCCTCAGGCTCATTTATTGTATGCTTCATTTGCTTGGACTTGCCTTGCTCTCATTCATGTGTGCTGGTCTGGTGCAGTGAGGATTAACTCTGAAAAGTCCAGACCCCTGCTGCATCAGTGGCAGGTATGCTGGGCCTTGGTTGGCTCCTTATTCACTTGCATTAGGCTGGCCACATAAGAACAAGCTGGAGATGCACCAGGTAAGTGTAGCTTTGAATATTCTACTATATTTTTATGTTTGAGGAAGCAATGCACAACTAAAATAAAAAAGTATAGTGTAAGACCACGCTACTTGAGATGTCTTGATGTGGCAGAGTGGCTCAGAATGATTGATCAATTTTTTTGCCAAAATCTAAAATATTTACATTATACAGTTTGGAGGGAATATGTGCATTGCACAATTTTTTATTGAAAGTTTTTTTCCTGGTGGTGCTGGCTCTTTTTGCTTATTTTTGGCATTATGATTATTATGATTTTAAATTGGGATTGCACATTTTTAAGAAGCAATAACCATACTATGGGGAATCATCAGTATGAACAGATCTATAAGCTCATGGATATGAAGCCTATAAAGTCCGTATGCTATTTTTATATGTTCTGCTTTCACATAAGTGTAGAACAGAAGGCCTTCCATGCTGGTGACCTTCTGCAATAATAAAGGTTTGTTGTCCAATTAAATAAAATGTATAATGATAATAATAATAATAATAAAATTCTTAAAAAAATTCCTTAAAAATACAAAGCTCTCTTAAACTGATGTTTTAAGGATATTGTAAGCTTCCTGTGCTTCTAAACTGCTGCCACATCTGGCACAGTTTCCATAATTCTTAACCGTAAGTTAGGTGTAGTGCCCAGCCAACATTTCTTCCAGCGAGTGATTTGACCTTAAAGCTAAAGCTTTAGGGCCATTTTAAATTTCAAACTTTTTCCCAAACTTAGCAGCATTCAGTGTTTGGGTTTCCGATCACTGAACCGAATCAGCCATGTTCCTGCCGAATATAAAATTGTCGAACATCAAAGTGCTTAGTGTAGCTTGAATACTATGCCAAGTGCATGGTGACTCCCCTGAAGATCCTGGAAGGTTGAAATATGTCGTGAGGTGCTTGGGTTGCAAATAGCAAGAGTCATACACAGGATTAGATGGACTGTTCTTGTAAGGAAGAGAGCTATGTTGGGGCCAGCTATACTAGACAAAGATAAATCATACCTAATTTTGCCCCCATCCATGAAGTGCTGGCTATTTCAGGACAGATGACATTGGATCCTGGATGCCTGCATAATGGTGAGATCACTATATCTTTCCGAGTCTATGTGAGACATTGTGTATTACTATTATACCTGTCTGTTTATGGCAGAACATAGTGACAATAGCAATGTACTTCACTTGTTTAGTACTGTTGTTTTTTTCTTTTTATTCAGTTTGATGTTCATGGTCTGACAGGTGAGACCACAATGGAGGATGCTTTATCTTTTCCCTGGACATCTGCATCTTTTTTCCATGAGTTTGGCATTCTCCACAGACTGCATTAGTCTTTGAAACTGTGCATAATACTATTAGTGGTACCCTCTCTTATAGACCATTTCTAGAGACATTTACTGTTGGTCGTGTTACATACAGTTCCTCTGCTATCTGTAGCCAGGCTTACTCAATGGCCAAGTGATCATGATAACCCTCAGAATGTGTTTCCCAGAGTACAGGATGCTGCCTGATCAGCTCAATAAACTGTTCTGTGTCTTCCCACAAGGCCATGGCTAAACTTATTAGCTCAGCAAACCAAGGAAACATGCCCTACTCTCATATAAATACCAACTACACCCACACAGAAAATGCACAACAGGTCTAAAGTTCTATGGAAATAAAGTTTTTAACAACTGTGAGACAGTGACCGGGATGATCTGTGATGGCCGGTATGTGTCTCCCAGGTTATGCTCCCTCCACGTATAGGAAGCACTCCACTCCGGGTTCATAGAGACTTCCCCGGAGGTAAGCAGGGGGTTAAAAGCTAGGCAGGAACAGGGTGTGGTTCTCTGAGTGGAGCTTTAGTCTGAAGGAAGACTGAAGAGGCTAGTGTGTGGCCAGGACAGGAGGAGAGTGCAGAGGCTGTGTGCTGACACAACATGGCCTAGCCCGGAGGGCTTGATCTCGGTGAGACCTGGACAGGAGAGAACCCGTGATAAAGGACTGTGTGCCAATCTTATGGTTATAGGAAGTGTGCCCGGCTGCATCCCAGAACCTGGAGGTTTGTGTATACTGTGGACATATGCATAATAAACCGTGTGCTGTGAACTTCTGTGCCTGGCTCCTTGCCTCTGCCATGCAATCCGACGGCGCTACCTCACATATGGTGGAAAATGCGGGCAACAGCCCAGTGAGGTGTAGCAACCTGGCATACCCAGTGGCACATGTCTGTGATCCAACCAGCTAGGCTCCGGTATATTTCGGCTGCAACCATGGAGGACATTCTAAAGCAGTTGGCCCTGGCTAATGCCCAGCAACAGCAGGCTAATGTGTAGCAACAGCAGGCCAATGCGCAGCAGCAACAGACCAATGCACATCTGCTCCAGTCGTTGGACCGTCAGCAGCAACAGCAGCAGCTGCAGCATCAGGCCCGAAAGGAGACCAATCAGTTCCTGATGCGACAATTGGACCTCCTGACCGCGGAGCTCCGGGACCAGCCAGCGGCTTCATCCCCGGGACCAGGCGAGGAGTACAGCGTCAAGACAGTGGTAAGGCGAGCGTTGCAAAAGATGACCCCGGGGGATGATGTGGAAGTTTTCCTGTCTGTGTTCGAGCGCGTGGCCGAAAGGGAGAGATTGCCGACCGACCAGTGGGCTGAAGTATTGGCGCCCTATCTGATTGGGGAGTCCCAAAAAGCGTATCTGGACCTCTGTACCGAGGACGCTCTGGATTATGGAGCCCTGAAGGGTGAAATCCTTGCTCGGTTGGGGGTGAACACATACGTACGAGCTCAGTGGGTAAACCAGTGGTTTTTTGGGGAAGCCAAGCCCGTACGCTCCCAGGCTTACGATTTATTGCATTTAGTAAAAAAATGGTTGCAGCCTGAGACCCTCAGTCCTGCGCAAATGGTGGAGAGGGTGGTCGTCGACCGCTATGTGCGCATTCTTCCCGTCCCTATACAAAGGTGGGTGGGACAAGGTGACCCGAGTACCCTGGATCAATTAGGGTACCTTTACACGCCGCTACTGGCGGGTGGATACAACCAGCTACATGCGACAAATGTAGCTTGCATCAGCAATATACCCCGTAGTAGCGGCGTGTGAAGACGGTAGTAGCCACCCGGCAGTAGCGGCGCCTGTTTCCGAGCACTGCCCTGAAACAGGTGGCTACTCAGCCGATTGTAGCGACCTGTATCGGCGTGTAAAGAAGCAACAAAAGGGATGTGTAGACACCAGGCTATGTACCTGGTATGTAGCTAGGGCGTGACACAGGCTCCGGGTTACCGCGCCCCATCAGCGATCATTGGAGGAAGCTCCTGCATTACGATTGGTAGACGCTGCATAGGGAGGCATATTTAAGGAGCTGACCAGTCACACTACACAATTGCTTGAGCGTCATGTATTAAACAGCCTCCTGCAATGCCTGGCCAATCATGATGTCCTTGCTTTGTCCTATCAGCGTACGGACGTCTCGTAATCCACAATTGTGGCACGCCTATGTGTTGTCCCTGCTGCACCAGGTCCGCCCATATTAGCTTGTTGTAGCGGTGTGTAAATGAGGTAAGGTGAGCTACAGAAGGTAACTTGTGGCACCCGGCGGTGTATCCAGAGATAGATGTAACCTAGCGTAGCGCACCTTGTTGCGGCATGTAAAGGTGGTGCGATTACCGTTTGCAAGCGTTTGTGCGTGCTCGTGCACGTGAAGTAGCTGGTTGTATCCACCCGCCAGTAGCGGCGTGTAAAGGTACCCTTAGTGTGCCTGGTGGAGCGACATGTGGCTACGCAGGACTTGATATGGGACACTGGTACTCTGCGTGCTACTCGGCGGCCGGCCTCCTCCAAACCCCCTGCTAAAGATCCCTCGCCAGAACCTGTGCAGGAGACCGCCCCTGTTCCACAGGAGTCCTCTCCCGCCACTCCAGGGGTCCGAAAAGGCCTGTACCCTAGAAGACAACCTTTTAGGGGTGCTTCTTTCCTATTAGATGTTGGAGCTGCCAGCGGGTTGGACATTTGGGAGCCCAATGTCCCCTCACCACGGAGCCCATGGACTGCGGGTATCCTCGGCGGGGGTCAATGTAGGCTCAGACTGTGTGTACAGCCGGCCTTATTTCTCCAGGGACTGATCTGCATTTATGTCAAATACAGGTGAACGGATGCCAGGTGACCGGCTTGTTGGATTCAGGGAGCTTAGTGATCCTCGTGCGGACAGCCCTGATCACTGGGGTGAAGGACACCGGGCGTACCGTGGGGGTGGTGTGCATACATGGGGACCTCCGGGACTATCCTACTGGGGTGGTCACCATCACGGCTCCGTGTGGACAGATACAGCATGAAGTGGGACTGATGAATAACCTTCCCTATGATGTAATCTTGGGGAGGGATCTGCCTTTTTTCTGGGCTCTACACAAAGGACCCTCCAAGACCCCTCAGGTCAAAGACGGTCCAGGGCCTGAGCCCGATGACCCCGAGTCCAGGACACCTGCAGTAGGGGTCGCCACGGCAGGGACAGAGTGTGACCCCCGATAGGTTGTCCTTAGAGGTGTTGGCAGGTGAGCTCGGAACAGACGAGCCAATCCCGGAGTTGGAGACGTCTCCAGGTACTTTTGGGACAGCCCAACTCCAGGATCCTACGTTAGTTCACGCCCGAAGTCGGGTGATCGAAATTGATGGGGTGGCACAGGTGCCAGGTGCCCAGGTAAGGTACCCCCATTTCGCCCTCAAACAGGATTTACTCTACCAAGTGGATAATATACGGGGGGATGTTGTGGAGCAATTGTTGGTGCCCCAGCCGTATCGCCAGCGGGTCCTCGACTTGGCTCATAAACATCTCATGAGTTGCCACCTAGGGGCTAAGAAAACGCAGGAGCGGCTGTTGCAACGGTTTTATTGGCCCGGGGTCCTCGGGGAGGTGAAAAAGTACTGCGAGACTTGCCCGGAGTGCCAACTCACCGTGCCCCTGGCTCACTTTCGCAGTCCTTTGGTCCCCTTGCCCATTATAGAAGTCCCTTTTGAGCGGATAGCCATGGATTTGGTGGGACCTCTCGTAAAATCTGCCTGAGGACATCAACACATTCTAGTGATAGTCGATTACGCCACCCATTACCCTGAGGCGATACCCCTCCGACACCCTACCGCTAAGATTATTGCGCGGGAGTTGTTTGCCGTGTTCTGTCGGGTGGGGTTGCCCAAGGAGATCCTTACGGACCAGGGGACCCCATTCATGTCCAAAATCACTAAGGAGCTGTGCAGACTGCTCCAGATTAAGCAGTTGCGTACGTCTGTGTACCATCCTCAAACGGACGGGTTGGTGGAACGGTTCAATAAAACCTTAAAATCCATGTTAAAAAGGGTAGTCTCCAAAGATGGGAAGGACTGGGATATGTTGCTCCCTTATCTCATGATTGCAGTCCGGGAGGTACCCCAATCATCCACGGGGTTTTCACCATTCGAACTGTTGTACGGGCGACATCCTCGGGGATTGTTGGACCTGGCCAAGGAAACATGGGAGCAGGAACCAACCCCCCATAAAAGTGTGATTGAACACATTTTGGGGATGCAGAATCGCATAGCCGCAGTCATGCCAATAGTGAAAGAGCATTTGCAGGACGCGCAGGCAGCTCAAAATGCCAGGTACAATAGACAGGCAACGGTACGGTCCTTTAACCCAGGGGATCGGGTGTTGGTGTTGGTCCCCACAGCAGAAAGCAAGTTTCTAGCGAAGTGGCAGGGTCCTTATGAAATTCAGGAAAAGGTCGGGGTTGTTAACTATAAAGTATTTCAGTCGGGAAGGAGGAAACCAGAGCAGATATACCATATCAACCTGTTAAAACCATGGAAGGAACAGGAAGGCCTGATGGCTGACCTTTTTTCGTCTCCAGAGGCCAGACGGTTGGTTCAGCAGAACCCAGAGGTTTTCTCAGACTTGCCCGGTAGGACAAACCTTATACAGCATGATATTGTTACCGAGCCTCGCATGAAGGTATGCCTGAAGCCTTACAGGGTGCCGGAGGCTCGGAGACAAGCCATCTCGGAGGAGGTGAAAAAGATGCTCCACTTAGGGGTGATTGAAAAGTCTAAGAGTGAATGGGCCAGTCCCATTGTACTGATACCCAAGCCGGACGGCTCCTTACGATTCTGTAATGACTTTAGGAAGCTCAATGAGATATCCAAATTCGATCTTTATCCCATGCCCCGGGTGGATGAGCTGATCGACCGGCTGGGACAGGCACGGTATTTCACTACGCTCGATCTGACCAAGGGGTACTGGCAGGTGCCACTGACGGAGTCAGCCAAGGAGAAGACCGCTTTTGCTACGCCTGAGGGGCTATTTCACTACGTCGTCTTGCCATTTGGTTTACATGACGCCCCGGCCACGTTCCAGAGGTTGATGGACCTGGTGCTGGAACCCCATCAGGCGTATGCATCTGCGTACCTTGATGACATCATTATCTATAGCACCGAGTGGCAGACCCACCTGGTTCAGGTACAGGCCATGGTGGATGCGCTTCGTACAGCCGGGTTAACGGCTGCTTGCAGCGTTTTTTTTTCGCGGCCGCACCTGCGGCAAGTGCCGAAACCGCACTTGCCGCATCTGCCGCACCCTTACCGCAAGCCCCATAGACATTGCATGGGGCTTGCCGCAAGTGTGCCGCAAGTGTCGCAGTTATGCGGTAATCGCGGCAGATGCGTTTTTTTCATCGCATCTGCCGCGATTTGAAAAAACCAGTAGTGTGAAAGCACCCTAAGTCTTGGGTCAAATTAGCGCCATGAATGCGCTAAGTCATCGTTTTTTAAAATCTAAATGTTTAAAAATGCTAGCATTAACGTTTCCATAGGCTCCCATGCAAAAAACGCATTGTAAAAGTGCAATGCGTTTGACACTAGATGTTTTGTTAGCACACCTAAAAACACGGTCTGCAGCATTTTTTGGGGCGTTTTTCAAAAACACTAGCTTTGTTTTATAATGGCAGTCTATGGGCGACGCTTCCGTTAACACATAGAGGCATGCGTTAACGGATGAGTTATTGTTTTTCTGTTTATTTTTTGGAGAAATCAGTGATGTCATAGGTCACGTGACCTGTGCATGCCATATATGGTGGGGTGCAAAACAGTAAGTTTGCTGTTGCCTCCAGGTGTCCAAGTCCAATTAGCTGCGACTGCACCCTCAAGGTATGTACACATGTGTGTTATATGTTCTCATCATGAAGGCCGCAATCCAACATACAAAACACATGTAACATATGTGTTTTCTTCTGTTACATACACAGATGTCTGACTCAGAGCTCACTGATGTTGAGACCCTGTCCGAGTCATCACCCTTAGATTCTTTTGTGAGTTTACTTTCACTTTCCTTTTGTGTTGTGACCAGTGTGTACATGTGAATGGGGATAATTGCAACAGGTGACTTAATGGGGGGTTGATGAAGGACTTTCTTGCACAGGTGTTTGTTGTGTGCTTCAGCTACCTTATGCATTGGGGTGACCATAGATGTTACACATGTCACATAGGGTTGTTGCGACCCTGTAAAATGACACCGCCATCCACACAACATTTGCAGATAACTTATCTGTGCAAACACATGTTCTCCGCCACATGTGACAATTTTAAAATATTTGGTTTCTAATGCCGTCTACAACATGTGTGGGACCTGTAATATCTCACACAGTGTGTTTTTGCAGCACATTGTGTCATGAGGTCTAGGATAACATGTAATGTCTGTGTTGTGGCCCACATTGGCTCCACCTGCCACTTCGAGGACAAGATCCCAAAAGTGAAATCAACATATTGGAGAGCCCGAGTTAACCAGGTATTAAAGTTCCGCCGGGTATGGATGAGGGTGCGGCTGGCAAATGACTTCATGAGGTTCATGGAAAGCTGGAAAGCCTCATCTGCAACAACCACATGGGGTACACTGGACGCTGTTGTGCCACATAAATGGCATGGAGGGGGAATATTAAAGTGGTTGCTGTATAGGCTTTCCCCATGTTACTGTCTTTAAAGACACGAGAGTCGTTTGTACTCCCGTATGCCCCAATGTTCAACGCAACAAATCTTCCTTGTACATCTGCAATAACCATTAAAACAATAGAAAAAAACTTTTTATAATGATAAAAGTTGGAGCCACTATTTGGGGACTTGCAGATCCTGATATGCTTGCCATCCAGGGCACCAATACAGTTGGGAAACTCGGACACCTGGGCAAAACGGATTACATTTGGGCACCAGATTCCTTGTGGTGGCATGACCAGGGCCTTCAATTTTGCCCATATCATTTCGCATGTCTCAGTCACGATGCCGCAGATGGTGGACCGGCAAATTCGGAACTAGTAGTGTAGGGAGGCATAACTTTCCCCAGTGGCCAGATACCTGTAATGATAATGGAGCCAAAGTTAGAAATGCACACACAGACATAACATGACATACTGCTGAGGCATGGAGCCAGGACATGTGTGGAGTGTCTGTACTGGTAACAAGGCAACTGTCAAAAGCAACTTACCTCAGGGTCACTACCAGTTGCTCTGCTGGGAAAATGGCTAGCCAGCACCTTGTATCCTGGTGACCGATGTCATCGGCAACCAGGGCAAGAAGAGCATAAAATGTTGAGATGGACATCCTGAGGAATCTCTGAAATTTCACAGGGTAAGCTCTCAGCTGCTGGTATAGCACATGGAATGATCCATATTGGGGTCTCAGCAAGTTGACCTCATAGACCCACAGCCTACTACATCTGGCATGTCGCAACTACCGCCGACATAATGCAAGGTAGTGAAGCTCCAGAAACAGTGCTACTTCTATGATTCCCGCAGAGCCACAAACGACACACAATATGGCTAATGGCAACACCCCCCAATGACCAGGGCTTCTTATTGGCTGAGGGGTGTGTCTAGAGCAAAATGGCAACAAATACATGCAACACATGTCAAAAAAGGTACCCTATGCGTTAACGCATCCGTTAATGCATGGCACATATGTGTACCATGCGTTAACGCTAGCGTTATTTTTGACACTAAAACATGCAACAAATGCATGAAAAAGCAAGCAAAAATAATGCTTCCGTTAACGGATCCGTCAAAAAATGCATACTCCCAAATGTGACCCTAGCCTAAGGGTTACTTCTGGGTGACACAGAGCACAGGGGATTCATCGAGTCTCAATAGCTCTCTGGTGACCCAGAAGAGGAGTGGATAAGTGCTGGATACTAAAGCAGACAGAGATCACTGAGTACATTATCACACTGACACTAAACTATACTAATATTAATACAGAGTAAGAGAAAAAAGTTAATGGGAGATTTCATCATTTAGACTCTTTTGTCTAGACATTACACTTGCTGGCAAACACATTTTCTTCAGGAGCCTCAGGTATCCGCTTTAGCAGCTATATCTGGCCACAGGTCTTTTTCTGATCAGTCCACAGAACAGAAAAAAAAGCTGGAAACAGTGGCATACTTGTCATGCACACATAGAATAGGAAACCCCAGTCTCTCTGTTTCCACAACTCCACCCAGCTGGTTCCTTTACAGGCTAGTATTCCAACTGTGCAGTCCCTAAAGGCATCTGTACAGATATGAATTTCCCTAACCGGAGGACCTCATAGACTGTGAGCCCTCGTGGACAGGGTCCCTGCCCCTCCTGTACCTGTACGTCCTGATCGCCTACATTTAGTGTACTTGTTCTTGTCTCCCTCATCCTCATGTAAAGCGCCATGGAACCTAATGGCGCTATATAAATAAATAATAATAATAATAATGACTAGAAGATGGCTCCTTCCAGATAGGTTGTCAAGGGTGTCACGTACCTCCTAAGGAACTAGGAGCAAGGTTGCTAAGCAGAACAACTGCAACTGGGCAAGCATACAGAGAAAGACTGTGAGGTAGCAGGAAATAAGTATATTTGAGCTATCCTTCCAGCTAGCAATTCATAGAATAATCCCTGTCCCCAAGATTACTCCAGAAGGTGGGAATGCCTAAATCTCGTACCTTACTAGGATCATGGATAAGACTCACTTAGATGTCCCTGTCGCGCCCTCCAAGGGAGTTAAGGGGCTGGCGAACAAGGAAACACACAGGGGACCCTGGCAAAGCACAGTAATAGCAGAGTTTCAGAAGATCTTCAAATAGAAGCTTTGCTGCTGCAAGAGAAACAACACTACAGCATAAAAACTGTGAGCTCCTCACTAGCAAGTAGACAAGTTCTAAAACCATCATTTATTGAAGTCAGAGATGGGTAGATATAGTTGAAGGGGAGGGTAATAACATTATACAGCTTAAGGTAGTAGTGAAAGGTAGTAGTGAAAAGAATAGAAGGGAAAGCTCTTCAGTAAAACCATGGTCAATTAAGCTCTGTAACAGACCTGTAAATCATTACACGCTGACCTTCTGACATCAGGTCCACCAGATGTAACACAGTCGGCACAGTCATTACAATTCTACACCATATGGTTACTCCCTAGTTCAGTGTCTCAATATGCTGGAAAATGTGCTGATCTATGTACAATGTACCTTTCAAGAAACAGATTACACCCCTGTGCTACCATATAATAGAGTAGTTACATTGTTGCAAGTCATTTTAAAAAGCACTTGTCCATTTGCCACCTCCTATTTTTTAGGGTTATATTCTGCTTGGTCTGCCACAAAAATTCCAAAATATTAATTGTGAAAAAAAAAAGTAGAGAAGCACAAAATGTGAAGCATTTGGTGGTCTACTTGGGTATACAGTCATGAGGTGGGGAGTATTAGCCTCTCACCTTTATGGGTTGTGCACGCCTTGCACAACATTGGTATCTGGCACAGTGGCAAACTGTAGCGGGGCTGCTGTATGATCCTCCTTCCACTGTTTGATGGTACGGTCACGTGGTGCGATGAACCCGGTCAGATGACCCCGCATCACCAGGAGTTGCGTCACTCCAAGTCCTGGAAGGCTGTAGTGAGCTCTTTGTGCTGTTAGCCGCTCCAGCCACAATCCCCCAGAGGAGAATGAGCAATTATGAGGAAAAGAAGTTTGCAGTTAATTGGAGCGCTAACAACAAGGAGACTCATAGGCAAGGGGCTTATTATACCATACATGTTTATTTTATATCCACAGTATCCACTACATGTTT
>JARQOC010000001.1:146249461-146304581 GCA_033576535.1 Allobates femoralis
GCAATTCAGTACATAGAAAAATAATCATAATTATAATCCAAATATTATTAACTAATGTTCTAATAAAAATACTGTAATCAGAGGCGGACACTGACAGCTCAAGGTCCCTGTGAAAGAAATGTGTCTGGACCCTACTTCATTTATGGTGACAAAGCTACTGATTATAAATGCTGTCTATGTATATCTATTATATAAAGCTGAGGGTATGCATGTGTGTATGTATGTATGTGTGTGGTATAGCTCCACCCCATCCACTTAACCCCTCCTCTAATAGCCCTGCCCCTCATAACCCCACCACTTCATAGCTCTACCCTTCCACATAGCGCCACCTCCTTCATAGCTTTTGCTCCTATATATATGTAAATCCATAATGCAAATCCACAAGTAGAACTCAGGAGACACAAATATTGCACAAATACAGTGACATGACTCGGTATGTTGTAGGTTACCATTCTATTGTGCGTGCAAAACAATCATTCTAATAATCACAGTTAGTTACCACCCTGGGCAACCAAGCCACACTCAGCCCCCAGTATACCACTGGAGGCTGCACAGAGCCCCCTGCATACATCAGGACGCCTATTTTGTTTGGATTAATTCTTGGGGCTCAAGTTAATATTCCAGGTGAGTTGTACCTGGTGCTAGGACATGAATCTCTTGCCTTCCGGCGTCCCCACAAGGCTTTTGATTAGCCAGGGCTGGTCAAGCGTCATCATGCTAATCTGTAGTTGGGACATATGGATTTATTTTTTGTCAATTAATCAAAGGCTTAAAAGCCATAATGTGCTCATTTGACATCTTGCTTTTCTTGTGTCTGTAAAGCAATGTTCATATGTTACATAAATACTGCATTTTTTTTTTTTTGCAGGTGTTTGCACCAAACCACACAATAAAAATCTTCGCTAATTATTACATTTGTACTTTTTTGTGCATTTTTCTTTTTATACAATGTGTGTTTGGAGAATATTTTTTATTGGTTCTTTTTATAGTACAGAAAAGCTTTCATTCTGCACTTAAAAAGTAGATGCAGTCTTTTACATGCATTATTTTTTGGCTCCACATAAACGTCTCTATAGAAAAAAAATGCACCAAAACTGTAAAACTTCAGCAGCATCTTTAAATGCAAAGACAGGATTTTTTACATGAGTTTTCTTCCAACTCCACACAGAATATGATAGGGAAAAAATGCACCAAAATTGCATAGTTCAGCAGCATTTTTAGACGCACAGTGAGGCTGCCCTGCCTCCTGCCCTGACATCACCACCTTTCCCCGCCCTGCTCCATGTTAACCATAGAGCAGGGTGGGTATAAGCAGTGACGTCACTGCAAGGGGCAGGGCTAAACAGCCATTTCTGGGGGGGGGGAACTCTGTGTTATAATGCTGAATAGGGAGACAATGATTGGCAGCGGTGGGCAGATTACACATGCAGGGGGTGTGAATCTGCCCTTTGGCTGCAGCCCCTAGCCACCTCCTTTATGGCTGCACGATGTAAGTTTTCTAAGTGTATTTACTCGGGGAACAGAGATGCTCAAGTGCTGGGTGACCTCTTGCCTGGATGCAGCAGACATGCTGCATCCAGTGCTGTAATTAGATCACCATGCCTGGTTTGGTGACATGTCCTCTTTAACAGAATAAAAATTCAAATTTTGAAAATTGCTAAATTTTCTATATTTTCACCAAATTTCCGATTTTTTAACAAATAAATGCAAAAATTATCGATCTAAATTTACCACTAACATGAAGCCCAATATGTCATGTCTTGGGCCCTGCACACATATAGCCGTCGTCGCCTTCAGTCCATGTCAGACACTGGTCCTGCTGGCTCCTGCTCACTGGTAAGCATTCACACTAGTCAGGTTTTTGAATACAACAGTTAGGACCGCGTCAGAGATGGGTACACTTTGAAGTTAGTGACGCGGCTTGAAATAACTTTTTTTGCGCAAAAAAACGGATGGACTAAGTACCCTGTATTTGTTACATTAATTTTTTATACTGCACTCCCATTTAATATTAATATTTTTACTGCAGTGTACTGTTGTTTTTGTCGCATTTAGCTTTTGTTTCCAATATGTTGGCGGTGTGAACATGTTCTTACAGACTTGTTCGCTGTGTGCAGGACTCAACTGTTTTTAATAATAATAATAATAGTAATAATAATAATAATACAAAAACTGGATGTGTATTGTACATAAAACAATAAAAAGTGCTTGTCTGTATTTCAATGAAGTAAGCACATTTTCAGTAGCACATTTTTGGATTCAGGATATTGTTTAAATTGCCAAATTAGTTGCAATAAGTTTTTATTAAGGTGTTATTACTGCATTATATCTCACATCAATCCATTTAAAGTCTAATCCTTTCTACTATATTTATCACTTTATATTTATATACTTTATCACTTAAATCTTTCGGCTGTCATTCACATTCTAAGACTAAAGGCCACTTTACACACACAGATATCTGTGTCCAACTTCTGAACAGATCTCTGGTTGCATTGAAATCATGGACACATTGTTACATTTGTACACAGCCACAAAATGGAGCAATGTGTCCATGATTTCACTGCAACCAGAGATCTGTTCAGAAGTTGGACACAAATATCTATGTGTGTAAAGTGGCCTTTACACAAATGTTTCAATCTGTTGAGTACTAAAATCAATAGCCCACAAACAGATTATGCTTTTTTCCAGAGCTAGGTAGACAGAGCTTACCTCTATAATTACACTGTACAAGAACAAAATAGAGCTCTCTAGCTAACTAGGGTTGAGTGAGTGTAATCGTTACTATTCGCTACTCGCATGGATAGTACAGTATTTGCGATATTCGTTACTCAGCGAGTATTGTAGGTGCTCGTAAGTGATGGGTCAATTGTTATCAATCTGACTCAAAGTGACAGCTACCTTCAGTACACAATGGGAGCCAGCACCTAAGTGCGAGCAGATTGAATGTTAGACTCTCTTTGGGGGGTCACAGCAAGGTGTTTTATGCAGTAGAAATGCAAAAAAGACCACCCTCCTGCCCGGAAAGACTCGTTTTATGGCTGGATGTGTGTGGGCGGAACCTATCATTAACCCTGCTGTTCTGTTTGGGTCTATATGACCTGAAATGAAGTTTGAGACCCTGCAGATTATTTATTATGCAGATCTGAAACTTGTGATTGTTTTTTCCTCATTTGAGGGGTTCTTACTATGAGTGTTGCTTTTTTTTGTTTACTTTTGCTACACGCTGATTGTTTCACTTTTACTGTTCGGGTCAATATGACCCCATAACATTTTATACTGTTCAACAGGTCAATAATTATTTCTGCCTGCAAAATGTATTTTTATTTCCTGTATACTTCATCTCATTATTCAAAAGGGTTAAGGTTCCACTGTTCTTATCAGTGAGCAAGTACTGATCCAGTCATTTCTCCTTCAATTCTGTGAGAGAGGACACAAGTAGTTTCACTTGTCACATCCTACATACTGGGCCAGATGTTGTGAAAAGGACAACTTACCATGCTGGAAAAACAAGCCAGAACTGCTGCAAGGTATCCTTGGTAAAAGAGATGTTTTTTAAGGCGGCCTATCATACTCCCTAATAGAAGTCCATTGTACTGTAGACAGTGAATGTGCTATCCCTCTGGACATTACTCTTCTACAAACTCCACCAAACCAAAAAGGTCTACACAGACTGTATAATGACCATCCATGTAAGCTTAGTCCTATGCCCCATTTCCTCAAGATGCCTGGACCATCAGTGCAATAAGCCCCTGTACCTTGTGCAACCCCTATCCCGTCATAGATTGTAAGCTCTTTTGAGCAGGGTCACCTTCATTTCTTGCTTTATTTATCGTATTTTCTTTTTTACATTGATTCTATGTCTATTGTTTTGTATCCAATTATTGTACTGTATTTTTCTCTACTGTAATTACTTACTGTATATTTTCTGTACTCTAACCCTACATTGTAAAGCGCTGCAGAATATGTTGGCTCTATATAAATAAATATTTATTCTTATTATTAATTATTATTATTATTATAGTTCCACTATTTACTTTACTGGAGATACAACAGTTGTGTCTTACATTCCTCATAAAACAAAATGTAATTCTATTGAGCACAATGCACCATGACAATACAATAAATAATCGAGAGACAGAAAGCTGGACATGATATTAGATTATAAACCACAAAAGGGGCAGTTTATACACCAGATCAAGCAATATCAACATACACATGGAAACGCAAAACTAATTGTTGGCTAATGATAATATTTTATCACATTCTGGATGTTTCGGCATACAACACATTTGTTTTATTGAGAAAAATCAACCCCAATTGTAACAGAAATAAGCTGCATAAAAGAAGAATTTTTATTGAAGAATTAAGAAAATCCCTAGCTAGGCCGTATATCGAAGCCAGAAAAGTAAACCCCAGATGTGAAGGAGCAGCAGCCATTGTGAAGAGTGTCCAGCAGCTCAAGAAAGAGACTCTACAGCCTCCACCAGCACAGCTACCAGCCAACAACGGAAGAGATGGAGCTTCTGTCCATCTTCTTGTAACAAATGTGACATGTGCTGGGTGTGCAAAATATCTATGTAAAGGACATGTGTTTTATTATTGTGTTCAATGTAAAAATGCATCAACCTGTTCACCCTTTGTTAGAGATAAAAAAGAAAAACTGAAGTTTTCATTATTTTTCATTTGTTGTTTTGAAAATTATGTTAATGCAAAGTTATATTTAGGCTGGGTTCACATTTGCGGACCCCTCTGCAGCGTTCTGCAGAGGGAATCCGCAATGTGACCGCAGCGGCCGCCAGCTCCTATCTTTATAATGGGAGCGCACGGTGCTGCGCTTGACAGCGCAGGACCGTGCGCACCCATTCACTCCCATATACGATCTGTGCGCAGGCGGATGCCTGCGCACAAATCACACAGTCTCGTCCGCACCAGGGACGCGACATGTTGCATTCGTGGTGCGGACGAGACTGTGTGATCTGTACGCAGGCATCCGCCTGCGCACAGATCATATATGGGAGTGAATGGGTGCGCACGGTCCTGCGCTGTAAAGCGCAGCACCGTGCGCTCCCATTATAAAGATAAGAGCTGGCGGCCGCTACGGTCACATTGCGGATCCCCTCTGCAGAACGCTGCGGAGGGGTCCGCAAATGTGAACCCAGCCTTAGTTAGATTTTATGTTATAGTGATAGAAATCTAAAGCACGTTTGTTATTTGTGTGCAAAATGTTATAAAGCGAATATAATTGCATGTGTTACCTTTTTCTGAAAAAAATAAATAAAAATTACATTTAATTTCATTTTTCATTTGTTTATGATCAACCATGTTCATATACAGTTTAAAAATGAAATAGGTATTCAAATAAAACACCTACAGTAGCTAAGATAAACATCTTTATAGGTCGGGTCATATACAGTGTATAGTAAATGCGATCAGAACAGCGGGGTTAATTGACTAACATTAGACTTGGTATTTGGGCGAATATGCGAGTATTAAAAGCTACTCCTTACGAGTATAGCCAATGCAAACATTTCACCACTTGCTCATCACTATGACTAACCTCCATTTCTTTTTTACATAGCTTTTCAAGTCCAGGTCCAAACAAATGAATATAAAAATGTTACCTTAGAGATTCATTTTCATCTGAATTTCTAATGTGTTGTTCACTGCTTAAAAACTGAGCAATTTCCGACAGTACATATAATAAAATATTATAATTGTAATGTAGATGTACTATGCAGGCTTTTTAAAATTGAAACTATTTACAATTTTTAACTACTTTCCGTAAAATAAAGTGGTTTGTTTTTCTACCACTATGTGTACAATTGACTTAAAAATACATTCTAAAGAGGAGCTATGGGATTTGTGGAAATCATGAGTTGTGTGCAAATTTGTCAAGTTCTCTGCAATAATTCTAGGTAATAAAATATTTTATAGTAATTCACTAAAATTATATTGCAAACCAGTAATAAAATAAGAACCAATTGAAGGCTTTTAAAATCTTATCATATTTTTTCAGGCTGTAGGATGCATTTTCTAACAAGAAAAGCTCCTGCAAACTCGTGTGTCTTATTGCCTGAAGACAACTTCCTGAGATGGAGGAGAACATGAACCGAGAGTTGACCTCTCTCTTCCTGCTCAGCACTGATCAGGGCTGAGCAAGAGAGGAAGCCACTGAGAGCTAAACTACTGACATTACAGGAGCTAAGCAGCTGAAAGACCTGTCACATGATTAATTCTAGGACCTTTCCGGTCATGTGACTGATCACATAATATAAAAGGACCTTCATTTAACTAAGTAAACGATCCTTCAGTAGCTCAACGTCTTCAGCCTCTGTCCAGATGCCAATCAGAAACTACAAGATGTGGTAATATGCAGTTTGTATGTTGGGGAGACAGGACAGAAAATTAGAACAAGAATGAATTTGCATCACCATACAATAAAAGAAAAAAGAATGGATCTACCTGTGGCCAATCATTCAATCATTTCTGTAGTCCTCATTACACCATAATGGACATAAAAATTCTAGTTTTGAATGGTCATTTCAAATCCCAAAGAGACAAGAGAACGGGGGTTGTACATTTTGGACATATAATTAAATATACTGCATTGGTTATGGTGAATCTGAAGGTACCTTGAATCTTGTAGTCCTGATTAGTGATGAGCGAGTATGCTCTGCGCTGCTCGGTACTCGCACGAGTATCCCGGTACTCGGGATGCTCAGCGAGCACCGAGTACCGCCGAGATGCTTGGACTGCTCGGTAATAATAAGCGATCTGACACACGTACACAGCTCCCTTCAGTGCACACAGTGAGCTGGCACCTCACAGAGAGCAGATTCATTGTTAGGATCCCTCTGGGGGCCACAGCAAGGTGTTGTATGTTGCAGCGATTTCAAAAAGCCCACCCTCTCGCCCTTTCCCAGCAATACTCGTTTTATAACCGGAAGTCTGTGGGCGGAGCCTGTCACTCATTGACTTACATTGGGCTCGATGCTCGGCCGAGTACACGAGTATCTTGAGATGCTCGGCCAGAGCACCGAGCACCCGAGCATTTAAGTGCTCGCTCATCACTAGTCCTGATCTGTGCTGGGATTCTTTATCTTGGCCAATGTCATTATAAATGGACAGAATTTTCACCTCTTCTGGTTGCAGTGAAATGTTCCTGTTATTTTTGGAGAGGACAGCAAGCTTCTGACAATGATGCTTTTTAGATTCGGGGTCTGATTATAATACAAAAGTGGGGGGTCTAGAAATATGGATTTTAGTCGTGCATCTTTTTGCAGCCGTGGTTTTAGTTTCCATGTAACTCCTCTTGAGACCTCCAGATTTGGATTGTAGGTGATTATGAAAGGGACCCTGTTGTTTTCTTCTTTAGTTTTGTAATGTAGATGATTCCTTGATATTCTGGTGGCATTTTTAATTTGGTTTTCAATTGCTCTTCGATGGTTGGTCTGTTTAAAAAAGGTCTTTCTGAGGCCCCCGAGGTGATTGTCTATATCTGTAGCGTTTTAACATATCTGATAGTGTCTGATGGCCTGATTGTACACATTAGAGTTTTTTTATGTGTTTTAGATTAAAACTGTCCCACTGAAGATATGTTGGACCATCAATTGGCTTCTGGTACAGTGATGTCTCTACTTCATCGCTTCATAGCTTTATGATGGTGTCCAGAAAGATGATTTCAGTGCAGAAGTAGTTAAGTTTTAAGTTGATGGTGGGATAAAATTGATTAAAGTGTTCATGGAATGTCTTCAGCTATTGCTTAGGCTCTGATTAGATGAATAAAATATTTGTAATGTAATGGTAATAGGCCAGTGGCCTGATAGGATAAGAGCATAAAAAGTCACCTTCAAGCTTGGCCATGAAATTATTTGCATGTTGTGGTGTCTTATTGCTTCCTATTGCTGTGCCAGTCTCCTGTAAATATATGTTCTTGTCAAATGTATAGTAATTGTGGGTGAAGATGAATTTTGTAAGTTTCACCGCAGAATCAGCATCAATCCCTTTTTTTACAGGAAGACTTTACAGGCCTTTATTCCATCCTGGTGTGGGATATTAGAGTACAGAGATTCCACATCATGGTGGCGAGGATGGTTCCTTCTGGTAGAGACATGTTACTGATAGTTTATTCAATAAGTCAGTTGAGTCCTGAATGTAGCTCGGTGTCTCCTTTACCAGGAGTTTGAGAACACCCTCTACCCATCCAGAAACTTGTTTGGTGAGGTTGCCCACACATCACATGATGGGTCTTCCTGGATTTCCAGATTTGTGGATTTTGGTTAGCATGTAGAATGTGCCTATTCTTGGACTTTCTGGCATCAGGTCATCAGCTCCCAAGGTTTTGTCAGGCAGATAAGAGACCAGCTTGTTTAATTCTTTGTAGTAGTTTTGTGTAGGGTCAGACATTCATTTTTTTGTAATAGCGTGTTTCCATCGGTTGTCTCTTTGCTTCCTTCTTACTCGTTCATCATGATTATTGTACTACCCTTGTATGCATGTTTTATGATGATTTCTTTGTTGGTTTTCAAAGACTGTATTGCCCTTTTCTCCTGTTTACTGATGTTGGATGGTTACCTCTTGTGTGTATCTAAAATAGTGGATTTTACCAAATGTCTGAAAGTGTTTATATAGTTATCCAAATGGGGGTTATGTCCAGGTGCAGGTTTTAAGTTTGACAGTTTATTGTTTATCAGGATCCCTCTTCCTTCAGTCCAGGTGGGTTCTAAATCCTCACTAATACTGTATAATTTCAACAGGTGTTGTCTCTGGAAGTAATCTTCCATGTCATTGCAAAAATTAAGTTGTTTTTTTTTGAACCATCATTTTTATTAGGTTTTAGTCATATAAATACTTGAACAGAATCAAGTAGAAATGTAACATATAAGTTGAACTTCCATAGAAGAAGATTGTGTACAACAGTAGATTACATATAATATCAAACAACTTGTACAATATAAAGTTTCCATATCCTCCCTAATCCCACCCCAAAAGAAATTATCCACATGTATTTAACAATTATCTGTATGAATAAAGAAAACATTTACGATATTATAAACGGAGTTTCAAAATTAGTGCATCTCCTATCTCTAGCATCTCAGCCTACCCAATGTACCCTCTAACTCTGCCAAGGCATACCATGTTGATGATCGGAAGGGTAACATGAAATTTCCAATTTCTATATCTGTGAGTTCTTTTTCAATGAAACTTCTCCATTTGAAGAAGAATTTTTTGGCCAATTTACTTGGGTTGCGGAGCGTATCCATGGATTCAAGTACCAATGTGTGATGAAGCGTCATTTTCACTTGGGTAAGGTCTGGAGGTCTGTCATTAAGCCAGTATTGGAGTAAAAGTCTCTTTGCTACCAGCGCAATGTAGTGCCATAATATATGGGGTTGTCTTATCGTGTGAGAAGTCGGGTGGTAATGAAAAATCCATCGTATCGGGTCTAGCTCTCCTATATCTCCACAGATCCCTCTAGTCCATATATCTATTGCTCTCCAATATTTCTGGACCTCGGAGCAGGACCATAAGCCGTGTTCCAGATCGGTCATAAGTGATTTACATTTTGGGCAATGGACCCATCTTTCCTGGTTGGTCTGTTTGGTTTTAGAGGGAGGGATGTTGAAGCCCTGAATGGTGCCGTGCATAATCCTAAATTGTGTGTCCTTCCATCTCTCATTAACCACATGCTGTCTGACTATGCCCCATCCCTCAAGAATCTTCTGTGGAAGTTCCGGGTCTGTGAAATGCTTACGCCATTTATTAAATAGGCCCCTCTTCCTCTTTGGCCTCAGAACCTGCTTTACTTTAGCATATAAAGTAGTAATAGATACTTCATCTTTATTCAAGGATATCAAATCAGACCACAAAGAATTCTCAAGTTCCCCACAGATGTCCCGCAAATGTGATAGGAGATGATGTTTCAACTGACGATATTGTAAAACGTGGAATTGGGGTAAATTATATGTATTCAAGACCTCTGTCTCTGTCATCCATTTTTTTTCCTCTAGATTTATAAGATCCCCCAACGTCTTAATTCCCTTGTCTCTCCATATTTTAAACAAGGAATTTTCACGTCCCAGGGGAAAAGACAGACAGCCCCAGGGACTAAGCAATTTCGAGATTCTCCATGCTAACTTGAGTTTTTTCCTGACCTCCTTCCACGTTATTATAGTGTCTCTATAAATCACCGTATTCTTCAGAGTGGGGGGCAGGCAAGACATCGGTGAATGTAATAAAGCTACTAGATCCCAAGGCCTGGCCCACTCCCCCTCCAAAGTGGTATCTGAGAATCTGCGGGTGCCTCTGATCCAATCAAGGACATTGCGTAGGATACACGCTAAGTTGTATCCCCGAACATCCGGGAGCTGTAGTCCTCCCTCTTGTTTGGACTGGATCAATGTTGCATAGGCTATATGGGGTCTCTTTCCTCCCCACAAAAATTTAGAAAAAGATTTATTGAGTCTAACTATGTCAGTATGTCTCAACAGCATGGGGATAGTTTGAAGGGGATAAAGCAGTCTGGCAAAACTAACCATTTTTAATAAATGGCAACGTCCCAACAATGAGAGTGGTAATCCTACCGATTTTGCCAATTCCCTTTCTATCTGCTGAATGACTGGCAAGAAGTTCAGTTTGTATATCAGTGCAGGTGTTCTGGCTAGGTGTATTCCCAAATATTTGATACTTTCTTTCCTTATTGGTAGGCCACAAAGATGTTGTTTTCCCTGCATCCCATTACCCGGATTCATAAACAGGATTTCGCATTTATTTTTATTCAGGGAAAATCCAGTTTGTTTGCCTATCAATTCTATATCTGACAGTATGTTAGAAAGATCTCTTTCGGGATGTTGGACATATAGGATGACGTCATCCGCAAATAATGAAAGTTTAATCTCATGAGCTCCTACTTTAAAGCCTTCGTATGGATTACATTCTTCCAGATATAGTGCCAAAGGCTCTATGGCCAAATTAAAGAGAAGGGGGGATAAAGGGCATCCCTGTCTCGTTCCCTTCTGGAGGGTAAAGGAGTCGGACAGGAAGCCTGGTATACTCACACAAGCTCTAGGATTACTATAGAGAGTTTGTATATAGTGTCTAAAAGGACCCGTAAGACCCACCATATCAAAAACTTTACCCAGCCATGACCACCTGACATTATCAAACACTTTTTCGGCATCTAGGGTGATCATGGCTGGGTTTTCCTCTTTCAATTTCGTTTTCTTTCCCATAATATCCATCAAAAGCATCGCCTTTGTGGTTGTTGATCGTCCCTTGATGAATCCTGCCTGATGTGTAGATATTATTTTAGGTAAAATCATTGCCAATCTATCAGCCAATATTTTAGATAAAAGTTTCAGATCCTGGTTTATCAGGGATATCGGCCTATAATTTGCTGGGTCAGTAGGTGTCTTACCCGGTTTAGGGATTAATTTGATATAAGCTAAATTCATCCTCTCTGGGATAGGCGATCCCTTCAGTATTTCGTTATATAAATCACAGAGGATCGGGGAGATCTGCTCTTTCATTGCTTTGAAGAAGGCTCCATTATAACCATCTGGTCCTGGAGCCTTACTTGGATTTAAATTTTTAATTGCCGTTTCAATTTCTCCAATCGTGATTGGGTTGTTTAAGACCTGGATGTCGTCTTGGGAGATAGATGGCATTTTGATTTTACTTAGCCAGGAGGGCTTTTCTGGATCAGTTGATGTGTTTTCTTTATAAAGAGAGGCATAAAACCTGCTCAGAGTTTTCACAATATTCTTAGGATCAGTCCATGTGTTGCCCTGTCTATCTTTTATTAACTGAATAGGGGAAGAGGTATATCTACCTCGGGCTAGTCTTGCCAACAGTCTTCCTCCCTTATCTCCAAATTTATGCAGTTCTAATTCTAGTCTATTTTTAAATATATTCTCACGTTTTCCTGCCCACTCATCAAATTCTTTCTTAGCTTGGATCCACATCTCCTTGTCAGGAGTCGTCATGGTTTCTTTATACTGTAAATAAGCATTTCTCACCTTCAAGCTCGTTTCTACAAATTTTTCTTTAGCCCTTCTTTTGATCCCCATGCTGTATGCCATTATATGACCTCTCATAACTGTTTTTGCAGTCTCCCAAAATAGTCCCGGCTCCGACCTATGGCCCAAGTTATCCACGCTATAATGCGTCCACCATTCTCCCAGCAATTTGGTGAAATTTTCCTCTTTGGTGAATGTATCAGGAAACCTCCACAAATAATCGGTTCCTTTTTCATAATTATCTTTAATCTCTAAAACCAGTTGACTATGGTCCGAAATCACCATATCTTCGATTTTTATGTGTAACATTCTTTGTAGTATCTTGGTGGACCCAAACAGCATATCTATCCTGGACCATGATCCATGGGGATGCGAAAAGTGGGTATACTCTCTACCCAAAGGGTTAGCCAATCTCCATGTGTCTGACAACCCCACAAGTCTCATCAATGATTCCAGGATACTTTCTATTCTCAAGCCTCCCCCCTCCTGACCTCCCTTCCTCATACATGTCGGTGATCGTCTATCCTCTTCTGCTCTCATCACTGTATTAAAGTCCCCTCCTACTATTTTATTAGTTCCCAGGTCTTGAATTAGTGTGTTTTGTAGATGTTGGAAAAAAGGTCTCTGGTTTGCGTTCGGTGCATATATATTATATATGGAAAAGATATCGTTTTGTATTTGTATCGTCAGCTGAAACACTCTGCCTTCGTCATCACTCGAAGTAGAGATAATTGAGTGGGCCAAAGACCTGTGTATTAAAACCAAGACTCCCGCCTTCCTCTCCACCGCACTAGACCCGATGACCTCCCCCACCCATAGTTTTTTAAGCCGGAAGAAGTCTTCCGATGTCAGGTGAGTCTCCTGGAGCAAAGCAATATCTGTGCGTAACTTTTTGAGATGGCGAAGGACCATCATGCGCTTTGCTGGGGAGCGCAACCCCTTAACGTTCCAGGAGACCCACCTAACCATCAGGATCCTCCCCGTACAGGGCCTCTGTTTTACTCTCAATCACAGTCCACTTATATATTGGAAGATCAAGTGTGCACCGAAGTAAGAAAGATAGAGTACAGGAGATGCATGTTTTGTCGCACTCAAGTATGTAGACAATTCCCAAATTTTTACCCTCCCTTGTCCCTCCCCCCCCTTTCACTAACGCACCAACTCCAAACATCTTTCCAAGTAGAACACCTCACTTCTTTCCTCGTGTGCAGTCGACCAACATAACTCCGCCCCGCCTCAAACATCATCCTAGCCCAGAAAACATATTAAATTATAACAAGTATATTCTCCAGCTTGAAGCTTTCTTTAGGGCTTCAGTTTCTCATTGGCGTCCAATACTTTTTTCCCCGCCATAGCATAGACAAAACAGTGCCATCCCCTTAAACTTGTATTGACAACATGTTCAACATTGTACGAATGTGATTAGTATTAATCTCTCAGTATTTGTTCATTCCACATGTCATATGTCATTTAGTATTTAGGAAGCTGTGATAACCTCTATGGTAACTTACCAAGTTTTGCGCAGCATAACAAGAAAAATAAGGAAATCTGAAAACCAAACAAAACGTAAGGGCAATAAAAAGAGAGAGCTGTAAGGGAAAGAAACCAGATACAGTTACATATCATTTCCCACTTTTCCTGTAAATCTCCCCTCTCTTCACGTAGTCGTTAAATGTGCGACTATTTTGCCCAGCCAATAGGAATCTTCAGTTACTAAAGAATGTCAATGTTCTTTCGGTCCTTTCTCATCTCTTCTTCTGCCAACGGGATCCCGGTTGTCTCTGTTGTCTTGGTGTTTCTAGTGGCGGTTTCTTCCCCACCCCTACGTCTAACAGGGAGTTTGATCTTAGTCTATAGGATCTTACAGAGTCTCTATCCGTCTCTGAGTCCAAATCTACAGCAGAGTTGGGTTTCACAGGCGATCCTGTGGCATGTTGGGGTGGTGATGAAGGCATCATTGCTCCTGGTGAGCTCGTGTTGTCACGGATAGCCGCCATTGCTTTATCAGGATCAGAGAAGGTCAACATGGCTCCCTCCCTGGATCTGAACCTTAATATCGCTGGGAAATTCAGCTGGAATCGAATATTTCTTCTGTGAAGTAGCGAGCACGCTTCACTAAAGGATCTCCTGCGTCGCGTGACCTCTATAGAGTAATCCGCAAATACCAGAGCTCTGTGTCCATGGATTAAAAGAGGATGCTTTTTTTGCCTTGTAAGCGCACAGGATTTCTTCCTTGTCTCGGTGGTTAAGATACTTTGCTATGGCATGTCTAGATTTGGTAGGCTCTCTGGAGGCCGAGACAGGAGATCCTGATGTTATCCTCTTTTCCTGCGGCTCCCTCATCTGGCCAATTCTGTGGGTACGCTCTGTCTTGCATCTATGAGTAAGACCCAGGGCTTTGGGAAGATCCACCTCAAAGATTTCCTCTAATTGGTTCACTGGGATGGATTCAGGGAGTCCCACTATTTTGAGGTTGCTCCTCCTTGCTCTGTTCTCAATATCCTCTAGTTTTGCATGTGCATATTCAGAGTGTTGTTGCAAAGACTGTAACTGATCTTCCAGCTCTTGTATTCTGTCCTCTGCTGCACTAATTCTGGATTCAGCCTCAACAATCTGCTGGTCATGTGACTCTACTTTAGTAGTCAAGTCTTTTGTTGTGGTTGTCACCAGCTCAGCTACTGCTGCTTTAAAATCATCAGCGAGGTGGATTGCAAGTTCTTTTGCCAATGCTTTATAATCAAAGTGAGGGGCTCCCCATCTGCTCTCCATGATCTCTTTCCTGGCTTCTGGATCTTGTCTTTCATCTGCAGGGGGACAGCTCTGGGGTTGTGTAATCATGGCAGCCCCTGCAGCCTGTAAGTGAACTTGCCCCTGAGACATTCCCTGGGGATTCTCTGCGGCTACTTGCGTCGGTCTCCTCTCTTCCTCCACCCCAGACTCGCTATCTCCGGTCCCGGGCTTCCTCACCAAGCTTCCTTCTAATGGCACTATCTGTGCGTTATGCCCGCCATGTCCGCCCTGCCCGCCATTACCGGAGTCCTCATGGTGTGCCGCGATCTTCTCTCCCTCCCGACTCCTCGTGATATAGCGGTCCATCGTGCTCATGATGGACGCTCCCGGAGCTGCAGCAGTCGCCACTGTAGTTTTGGATGGTCGGGGACAAGCTGGAGGCTGGATGTTGGCGGATTCGCCGAGGCAGGGAGCGGAGCAGCCCTTAGACGCGGCTGCACATGGAGGCGCCGGAACCGGAAGTCAAAAATTAAGTTTTATCTAGATGTTTAGTAGGACAAAATGAAAATCCCCTAGAAAGCACAGCAAGTTCCACTTTGTTGAGTTTGTAATCCGAGAGATTGATGATACAATTAGATGCTTTTGTATCTTGACAGGAGTGATTGTCCAAGTTGTCAGGTTTTGTCTTTGTTTTGTTTGTATTGAGTCCTGAATTGAGGTGCAGTCTATGTAATTTCTTTTCCTTGTTATGGATCAGAATGGTTCATAGATTGTAGCACTATTGCAGTTTTTGTTCTATGCTGTCTGTAAGGCTGCCTTCAGATTTGCAGATGCCTCCGCAGCGTTCTGCGGAGGCATCTGCAAGCATCTGCATGCAGACCGCAGCCCCTATCTTTATAATGGAGCGCACGGCGGTCTGCAGATGCTTGCAGACCGCCGTGCGCTCCCATTGCCCGCCATGAGTGATCTGTACGCAGGCATCCGCCTTCGCACAGATCACTCATGGCGGGCAATGGGAGCGCACGGCGGTCTGCAAGCATCTGCAGACCGCCGTGCGCTCCATTATAAAGATAGGGGCTGCGGTCTGCATGCAGATGCTTGCAGATGCCTCCGCAGAACGCTGCGGAGGCATCTGCAAATCTGAAGGCAGCCTAAGTGTATTCCTATGTGTTTCAAAT
Source organism: Allobates femoralis (assembly GCA_033576535.1). Taxonomy (NCBI): domain Eukaryota; kingdom Metazoa; phylum Chordata; class Amphibia; order Anura; family Aromobatidae; genus Allobates; species Allobates femoralis. The sequence continues at coordinate 146,265,390 of JARQOC010000001.1, forward strand.
TCCCCTTGGATCTTTCTCTTGATTCTGTAGAAGACATGCAAAAGGTGGTTCCTTAGTCTCGCAGAGGTCCTTTGACAAAGGTTTTATGCATAATGAGTATTATAGGTATGTAGAATTGGATTTGTAATTCAAAATCTTATGGAAATCAGATTCTCCTTCTTGAAGAATAAAGTTATGGTAAAACCAAGCACACCATTGTTTTTCTTATGAAATTCTCAAATAGTCTGATGTGTCACATGTTCCTCTTCCCATTGAAAAAAATAAAGTTGGATCCAAAATGGTCAACTTTAAAATGGCCACCATGGTCACGACCCATCTGGAAAACTTTTCCCCCTCCCATATACTAATGTGCCACAAACAGGAAGTTGATATCACCAACCATTCACATTTTCTTTAGGTGCATCCATATAAATGTCCCACCCTGTATATCTCTAAGGATAGAAGTTGCTGGAAGGATGGTGTTCTTAAACTAATCTGCCATTAGTGAAATCTAGAAAATCTTTTGTGAAAAAAAGAGTTGCATTATAGCAAGCTATCAAATAGATGAAATAATTTATACTCCCTTATTTTCCTTAATAATAGTTTTGGAATGTTAATATTTGTATTAATATATTTATAATTAATTTAAGGTTGTGTAATATTTTGAACAGTTTTTATGTTTGGGTAATATTGCTACAATTTTCGTTCTATTGTATTAAAATTTAATAAAAGAGGTTGTCTCTAGTGATAAGCCAGCAGTAAAATGCTTGGGTGCTCGATGCTCATTTCGAGCATATGGAGATGTTTGGGTGATCGCCCCAAGCACCGAGCCCAATCTTAACCTATGGGGAAACCAGAGCATTTTGCCGGTGGCCCCCTGCCACTCTGCAGAAAGCCTAAAACTTTCACTTTAGTAGTGTATGTGCGGGTGCTGCAGCTTCTGGCTGACTGTACATTCGCTGCTAAAGTGAAATCCAAATGAACAAAAAAAATTAATTAAAAATCTCCCGGTACACGTCAGGGACATGTCACCTGACAGCGTCAGCTGATCGGGAACTTCAGCGGTCGAAAGATGTCTCTTTACCACCTGGCTGATTTAAATGATCATCTGACAGCATCAGCTGATTATTTAAAACGGCCCACAATAAATAGCCAGCTTTTTCTTGCCCGGCCCATTTAAATTATCAGCTGACAGCATCAGCTGATTGGAAAGTCCCGGTAAAATGCCGGCTTTTTCCTGTCCAGCCGGTTTAAATGATCAGCTGATGCTATCAGGTGATCATTTAAACCGGCTAAGCGGGAAAAAGCCGGCTTTTTACTTCCGGCCATTTTAAATGATCAGCTGATGGTGTCAGGTGACAGCATCAGCTGATTACCGGCCTATCCTGGAGGACTTGACTGCAGAGGTGAGTATGTTTTTTTTTCCTAGATACATCAGATAATTGTTTTAACCAGTTTTTAAACAATCACCTGATGTATCATCTAATTCAGGTCCTGGAACCTGATATTGATAATCTGATGAGTTTGCTGGCTGGCAAACTGAGCAGATAACATTCGATCCGGATTTAAAGTCGCGGGACCCTTTTGTTCAATAAAGATGGAGTCCCTAATTGTGTTAGGTTTTTATTTTAATAACATTTTTTTTCTCTGTGTTGTTTTTTTTTAACTCTTTATTAGAAATTCATGGTGTTCGTATCTAATATTGGCATGACCCCATGAATTTCGGGCTTAGGGCCAGCTGATACTGTAAAGCTGGCCCTAACCCCATTCTTACCCAGTGAGACACTCGGCACCAGGACCACTGGAAGCAGGAGTGTAACTACAATAGGTGCAGAGCTAAGAGTTGGGTGGTGAAAGAGCGCACTGCCTGGTTGGAGGTGAAAATGGGTGCTGCAACACAGAAGCAGGTGTACTGCAAAGGGGAAGAAGAAGGAGCTTCTGTATGAACTGCACAAAGCCAATATGCATTTGAAAAACAAATATTTATTTAGTGAAAGACAGAAAAAACATTAATGCGTGTTAAAAACAATTAAAACCAATTTCCCTCTGCTACACAAAACATCATGCAATCATACAATTTACCCAGGATAAATTGTATGATGTTTTGTGTGGCAGAGGGAAATTGGATTTAATTGTTTTAAACACGCATTAAAGTTTTTTCTGTCTAGCACTAAATATATATTTGTTTTTTCACCTGCATATTGACTGTACGCACTTCATACAGAAGCTCCTTCTTCCACTTTGCAGTTCAATAGGTGCAGGAGTTGCAATCGCACTCGGGCCCTGCAGCCTAGGGGGGCCCCAGAAGTCCCTTTGGCCTATAGAAAAAGACTAGCACTATTAAAGACTTGCAATAATTGGGGGCCCCGTTGGAGCTTTCACATCGGGGCCCCTGAGCTTGAAGTTACGCCACTGGCTGGAAGAGTTGGATATGGCGCCATAAGATGGCACTTCTATGAATGCGCCATTTTCTGGGGCGGCTGCAGACTGCAATTCGCAGAAGAGCTTGGGCCACCCTGCGCTGAGGATTCCAGCCCCCAGCTGCCCAGTTGTACCTGACTGGACACAAAAATAGGGCAAAGCCTACGTCGTTTTTTTAATTATTTCATGAAATTCATGAAATAACTAAAAAAAAGGACTTCACTATATTTTTGGTTCCCAGCCGGGTGCAACTGGGCAGCTGGGGGTTGTGGCAGCCCGTACCTGCCTGCTGTACCTGGCTAGCATACAAAAATATGATGAAGCCCACGTCACTTTTTAAAATTTTTTTGTAAAAATAACTTTAAAAAAAGGGCTTTTTTGGATTTTTCATTGCCAGTGAAGGTTGCACCAAGCAATGGGGGTTAGCAGCCAGTAGCTGCTTGGGTTACCCTTAGCAGGAAATAGAAAATGCAACCGGAGCCCATGCATTTTTTATGTGTTTGGGGTTTTATTTTTTTTTTATTTTTTAATGAATTTTTTAAAAAAAATAATCGACATGGGCTTCGTCATACTTTTTCCGAGCATGCTCTGTGCCAAAAATTGGATCCGGGAAACAATCCGATTTTCTTAATCGCTTCATTGGAAGACACAGGAAGACCTAGTGTGTATGCTTGCTGCCATCAGGAGGCTGACACTTGCAAAAAACAGAAAGGCAACTCCTCCCCAGCAGTAAACTCCCAACTACTAGCATGAAATCACCTCAGTTGTAGCTTAGTATCTCTGGGCCAGGGCCCCCCATCCCCTCCTACACAGATGCATATCCTGGGGAACTAAAAAAGGGAAGCCGCAATGTACGCGCAGCACTGCAGGTCCCTATCTTTAGAGTGGGAGCGCACGGTGCTGCGCTTGACTGCGCATGACCGTGCGCACCCATGCACTCCAATATGTGATCTGTGCGCAGGCGGATGCCCACGCACAAATCACCCAGTCTCGTCCGCACAAGAAAGGCAACATCTTGCATTTCTTGTGCGGGCGAGACTTGGTGATTTGTGCGCGGGCATCCGCCTGCGCACAGATCACATATAGGAGTGAATGGGTGCGCACGGTCATGCGCAGTCAAGCGCAGCACCGTGCGCTCCCATTCTAAAGATAGGGACCTGCGGTGCTGCGTTTACATTGCAGCTCCCCTCCGCAGAACGCTGTGGAGGAGAAAGCTAATGTGAAAGTAGCCTTATATTCTAAGTTCTTCAAATTAGCCACCTTTTGCTTTGATTACTGCTTTGCACACTCTTGGCATTCTCTTGATGAGCTTCAAGAAGTGGTCACCGGAAATGGTTTTCACTTCACAGATGTGCCCTGTCAGGTTTAATAAGTGGGATTTCTTGCCTTAGAAATGGAGTTGGGACCATCAGTTGTGTTGTGCAGAAGTCTGGTGGATACACATTTGATAGTCCTACTGAATAGACTGTTAGAATTTGTATTATGGCAAGAAAAAAGCAGCTAAGTAAAGAAAAACGAGTGGCCATCATTACTTTAAGAAATGAAGGTCAGTCCGAAAAATTGGGAAAACTTTGAAAGTGTCCGCAAGTGGAGTTGCAAAAACCATCAAGTGCTACGAAGCAACTGGCTCACATGAGGACCGCCCCAGGAAAGGAAGACCAAGAGTCACCTCTGCTGCAGAGGATAAGTTCATCCGAGTCACCAGCCTCAGTAAACAGCAGCTCAGACTAGAGAACAGGTCAATGCCACACAGAGTTCTAGCAGCAAACACATCTCTACAACCACTGTTAAGAGGAGACTTTGTGCAGCAGGCATTCATGGTAAAATAGCTGCTAGGAAACCACTGCTAATGACAGACAACAAGCAGAAGAGACTTGTTTGGGCTAAAGAACACAAGGAATGGACATTAGACCAGTGGATATCTGTGCTTTGGTCTGATGAGTCCAAATTTGAGATCTTTGGTTCCAACCATCATGTCTTTGTGGGACGCAGAAAAGTTGAACGGATGGACTCTACATGCCTGGTTCCCACTGTGAAGCATGGAGAAGGAGGTGTGATGGTGTGGGGGTGCTTTTCTGGTGACACTGTTTGGGATTAATTCAATATTGAAGGTATACTAAGCCAGCATGGCTGCCACAGTATTTTGCAGCGGCATGCTATTCCATCCGGTTTGCGTTTAGTTGGACCATCATTTATTTTTCAACAGATCAATGACCCCAAACACACCTCCAGGCTGTGTAAGGGCTATTTGACCAAGAAGGAGAGTGATGGGGTGCTACAATAGTTTGGGGTGAACTGGACCACAGAGTGAATGCGAAAGGGCCAACAAGTGCTAAGCATCTCTGGGAACTCCTTCAAGACTGCTGGAAGACCACTTCCGGTGACTACCTCTTGAAGCTCATCAAGAGAGTGCCAAGATTGGGCAAAGCAGTAATCAAACCAAAAGGTGGCTACTTTGAAGAACCTAAAATATAAAACATATTTTCAGTTGTTTCACACTTTTTTGTTAAGTATATTATTCCACATGTGTTAATTCATAGTTTTGATGCTTTCAGTGTGAATCTACAATTTTCATAGTCATGAAAATAAGGAAAACACTTTGAATCAGAAGGTGTGTCCAAACATTTGGTCTGTACTGTATATATATATATATATATATATATATATATATATATGTATATATATAATTATTTTAGACATATCTTTGTGTAATAATGCAATACGAATGTACTTGAGTGGGAAACAAGTAACTTTAAATGAGTTATAAAGATGGAGATGTCAGAGCTTAACACTTGCAAGTACTTAATTTCATGATATCTGAGTCTGCATTCTATGTTAACGTAAAACATTTCCTACTCCTTCATTACAATTATGATACTACAAAATGGAATAATACGTTGTAATCCTTGCACAATAAATAACAGAAGCTGACTCTTATTGTCCTTGATGCATTAGAGAGTGTATGGGAATCTTCAATTTGCTTGCCATTAGTGAAACTCTATCTGATAATGTTTCCCTTTCTCTTTCACTTTTTCATGCTCAAGTAATTTCTGCTTCTTTCACCATTCAATATGTATTGATTTAAGTACATTGAAGTTTCCATTGTCTACAAAAGTTTTGAACATGATACTTAGTAATTGCTTTATTAATATTAAATATCCTCTTTTTCTAATAACCATTTGGACTAGAAGCAAATGACTTAATGCATTTGCATTAAGAAAGCAATGTGGGTAACCTTGTCCTCTACTTTATATGCGAAGGCAAACACATTCATTTCTTTATGTCAACTAAACTATTGTAGAGCTAGTAGACCAATGGTAGAAGTATTGAACATAGAAAGGTCCATATAAAGAGAAATTAGCCCTAAGACTAAAACAAAATAATGTATCTTTTATATAATATCTATATTGTAGATTCATACATGTATATATAGTCCAGCTCACCATTAAGCCCTTCTCTTTTCCATATGGAGCTCAGACAACTGCCTTGCCATGGTCCAAAAAAATTCAAGATACAGAAGTGAAAGTTGAGTTGAACTTCCACTTCTTTTTCTTAGATTCATATTTACTGTATGTGCAGGACCATAAAAGATAGGAGTTTGCTAATTTGTGATTTGCACTTCATTGTCCTCCAAGAAATACAGTCATAGCCGAAAGGGTTGGCAGCCTTTAAATTGTTCCACATAATGAAGTATTTCTCTGAAAAAAATTACAATTTTTTCAATTACACATGTTTTGTCATACATATGTTTATTTCCTCTGTGATTATTTGAAGAACACACAAAAAAAAACAGAGAAAAAAGGTAAATTGGACCTAATTTCACAAAAATCTCTGAAAATGGGTCGGACAAAATTGTTGACACTCTCAACCTTATTTTTGGCTACACAGTCCTTGTAATGAATAACTGCATTTCCTTTCTATAGCCATCAATAAACTTCTTACACCTCCCAACCGGAATTTTGGACCACTCTTGTTAGGAGAATCTCTTTCTATCAATGGATGACTGAAGACATCTGGTTTTAAATCAATATCAAGGTTTATTTCCCATATGACTCATAATCACCTCTCTTTTCTTTCTTTCAAAATTCTTTTTATTGCTTTTACAAGAATGATAAAAGACATTTGTATAAAGTTTGTGGATAATCGTAGATGCATGCTAGGTTAGTTGTTAACTGGTGAGATTGAGGTTAATGCATCTTTAGAGAAGTCGATTACAAACAATTAGAATTATAAGGTGTGAAGATTTAGAAAGGATGGGGAGTGAGTTTGAGAGAAGAGAGGGGAGAGATAAGGGAAGGTGAGGTTAATAGGGCCAGGGGGGATATGGCAGTTCACCTCTCAGGAAGCTGTGCAAGAGCATTGATATCTTGCAATACAACAATCTGTTTTTAGAGCAATACTGTAATACTATTGTATAGGGTTTGAGGAGTCTGATCGCTTAAGGGCAATGAAGAGCAGAGACGGGTTCTTAGGTGCAAGGTATTTATATATACACAGCAAAACAATGTGAATGCAGTACACAGCCAAAGCACATAACATAACACGACCCCAATATATATATATGTATCGTTGAGCACAGTCCTTTAAGGAAACAGTCCAAAAAACCAATAGTCCAAAGCAAGCAAAACCGGATGCCTGCAGTCCGTAGCACGGGTCCTGGTACTGGAACGACTGGAAGATATAGTCCGTGGCAAAAGGTCCCCACACCCGGATGACCGGGTAACAAGTCCAAACAAAGTTCCAAGGAGATAAAGTAACACAAGTTCCAAAAGCACACAGTACATAGAGTAAGACCGAGTAGTTGCTTACACACTTGAATGTCCGAGCCTGAAGGTATAAGCAGCGGCACCAGAAGCACGAGGCAGGAAGCTGTAAGGTGAACCAGGATCTCACAGAGCTCCAGAGAAGTGAGTGGAATAAGGAGAACAGGTGAGCAGGAGCAACCAGGAAGCAGTATACTCAAGCAATGAATGCTCACCTGAGCCAGGTCTTTATGTAAACGAGACAGGAAGAAGGGCAAACAAAACAATGATCTCCATGCTGACTGAGGGCAAAATAGTCACACGGCAAGCCGGAAAACCTGGAACACTGACATTACTCCCCCCCTGCAAACGGCCTCAGGACGATCCCGGACCAGGCTTGTCCGGATGCCTCCGATGGAACTGCGCAACTTTCTGGGGAGCGGAGATGTTACCTACCGGTTCCCAAGAATCGTCCTCGGGAGAGTACCCCTGCCAACGAACAAGGTACTGAAGCCGATGCCTATGGAGCCGAGAGTCGATGATGTCCTGAACCACAAACTGTTCGTGCCCATCAACCACCACCGGTGGGGGGGGAGGCAAAACACGCCCCTGAAACGTATTATGGAAAACCGGTTTCAATAACGATACATGAAAAACAGGATGTACCTTCAGAGTCCGTGGTAACTTCAGCCGACAGGCCACAGAGCTCACAATCCCGGTAATCTTGAACGGGCCAATGAATTTCTGTCCTAATTTCCGCGAAGGAACACCCAACTTCAGATTCTTCGTGGATAACCACACCGAATCCCCTACCTTATACACGGGTGCGGGTCTTCGGTAGACATCCGCTGACTTCTTGTAACGCTCCTGAGCCGAGGCCAGAGACTCCTTTAGCACTTCTAGATTCTGCTGTAGAACCATCACTCTGTCCCCAACCGCTGGGACCGAAGTAGCAACTGGCGACCTAGGTAAAATAGTTGGATGATAACCCAGGTTGGCGAAAAAGGGTGTTACCTTGGTGGAACTGCTCTGCGTATTGTTGTATGAGAACTCTGCCAGGGGAAGCAGCTTGTACCAATCATCTTGGAGATGGCTGACATAACATCGCAGGTACTGCTCCAGGGTTTGATTAGTCCGTTCCGTCTGTCCATTTGTCTGGGGATGGTAGGCAGAAGATAAACATACGTCAATATGCAATGCAGAACAAAACCCCTTCCAGAACTTGGAGGTGAATTGCACCCCCCGGTCAGAGATGATCTTATCCGGTACCCCATGTAACCGAAACACGTTCTGGACTACTAGATCTACTGTCTCTGCGGCGGAGGGGAGGCCGGTACATGGTATGAAATGAGCCGCTTTAGTCAATCGGTCTACTACCACCAAAATAGTATTGTGGCCCCCTGAGTCAGGCAACTCCACGATGAAGTCCATCGAGATAGACCCCCAAGGGCGAGATGGTACGGGTAGCGGTTGAAGAAGTCCTGTAGGAGCAACACGAGGCACTTTGCACCGGGCACAGACCACACATGAGTGTACATAGTCTTTCACATCCTTTAAGCAGGTGGGCCACCAGAAAAAACGGCTTAAGAACTCCTGCGTCTTCTGTACCCCCCTATGACCTGCCAACACTGAATCATGGACCAATTTGAGGACCCGAAGTCTTACAGCCTCCGGGACATAGATACGCCGTTCCCTCAGCCACAAACCATTCCTAAGGACCAGATTTACGTCAGTGGGTGGAGCAGCAAGGAATACGTCACCGTCATAGGCCAGCTTGAGGTCCTTCCACAGGTCCCGGTCCTGGAGTACTCCAACGAAATTGGCATCCGATAGAATGGTCTTGGATGGGGTTCCTGGTACGGAGTCCACAGCGTGGATTCGGGACAAGGCATCAGCTTTCCCATTACGTGACCCTGGACGGTACGAGAGAATAAAATTAAACTGGTTAAGGAACAGGCTCCACCGGGCTTGCCGTGGAGACAGGCACCTGGCAGATTTAAGGAATTCCAGGTTACGATGGTCTGTGAGCACTACCACTTGTTGTGAAGCCCCCTGCAAATGATGTCTCCATTCCTTAAACGCGGAAATAATGGCTAACAGTTCTTTATCTGCAATATCATAGTTCCTTTCTGCAGGGGACAACCGACGAGAAAAGAAAGCACACGGGTGTAGGAGTTCCTTGTCCCCAGTCCGTTGTGAAAGGATAGCCCCTAGTGCGTTATCGGAAGCATCGACTTCCACAATGAAAGGGAGTGCGGGATCCAGGTGTGTCAGTATGGGCGCCGAGGTAAAACAAACCTTGAGACGATCAAAAGCCCCCTGGGCCTGCGTGGACCATACGAACCTCTGCCCCTTCTTGGTGAGCAAGGTGATAGGACGCACAATCTCCGAGAAGTTGCGAATGAAGCGTCTGTAAAAATTTGCGAAACCGACAAAGCGTTGTACCTCCTTGATGTTTCCTGGTACCGGCCAGTCTAGAATCGCCTGGATCTTGCTGGACTCCATGTTTAATCCCTGAGGAGAGATAACATACCCTAAGAAGTGGATCTGCGAGCGATGGAATTCACATTTCTCCAGCTTGATGTATAGGTGGTTATCTCTCAGACGAGTAAGTACAGCCTTTACATGCTCCTGGTGTTCCTGTAGAGAATCAGAGAAAATTAAGATATCGTCCAGGTATATCACCATAAACTGATCCAATAGATCCCTGAATATATCATTGACCAGGTGTTGAAAAGCAGCGGGAGCGTTACAGAGCCCGAAAGGCATTACAAGGTACTCAAAATGGCCATAGCGACATCTGAATGCCGTCTTCCACTCGTCTCCGGGACGTATACGGAGCAGGTTGTATGCCCCCCGGAGATCCAATTTGGTGAAGATCTTGGCCTGCCGTACTCTCTCCAACAGTTCGGGAATCAATGGTAGCGGATACCGGTTCCGGACGGTTATTTTGTTGAGCTCCCGGTAATCGATACACGGTCTCAGAGTCCCATCTTTCTTTTTCACAAAAAAGATGGGAGCCCCTGCGGGTGAGGATGAAGGTTGGATAAACCCCTTGGCTAAACTTTCGTCGATATAGTCTTTCAATGATTGTAACTCCGGAGCCGCTAACGGGTAGACAGGACCAAACGGGATCTCGGCCCCTGGAAGTAAGTCTATGGGACAATCGTATGGTCTATGCGGGGGAAGTTGGTCTGCTTTTTTCTTGTCGCATATATCTGTAAACTCCTTATAGACTGGGGGGAGAACAGGTACCTGTATAATGTCCTCCTCATCGTACGTTACCGGTACTGCTGGACTGATGGTCGAGCCGGCCTGGGGATGGAAAGATACTTCCTTTGTCTCCCAATTGATGATTGGATTTTCAGACCGCAGCCAAGGGAGTCCTAAAATGACTGGAAAATGAGGAGAAGAAATCAACATAAAAGTCAGTGCCACCTGATGACCTAGTTTCATCACACAGTTAAGAGGTACTGTCTCCTGATCTACAGGTCCCGAAACTAATGGAGAACCATCCACCGTTTCCATGGTTATCGGTGACACTCGTTGTTGTGTCTTGATACCGTGTCTCCTGGCAAAAGAAGAGTCCATGAAGTTACCTCCCGCCCCGGAGTCTATCATGGCAGATGTCGGAATTGACTGTCCCTCCCACTGGATCTGAATTGGAAGAGAGCAATGGGTAGAATTGTCCTTAGGTGAAGCTGACATTAGTACAGAAGGAAAAACCGCATCCAGGTGAATACTTGAGTCAGAGATCTCGGATTCTGCGTCCGTGTTATCACATTCTGTTACGGCTGCCAGAACCTTATTTGGACGTTTAGGGCATTTTGGGCAGTTAATCAAAAAATGATCAGATTGACCACAATAAAAGCATAAACGCTCACGGAGCCGGTAGTCGCGACGTTCATTGTTTTCCCGTCGTTGTAATGAGTCCACTTGCATGGGAATGTCTTCGGCCTCCCGTGAACTCCTAGTAGCGGGCTCTCTAGGAGGGAAAGCAGAATTAGTTATCCGGTTTACAGCTGCCCACTTTTCCTGTCTACGCTCCGTCAATCGGGTATCAATGCGTACGCAGTGTTGCAGAAACAGTTCAAAGTCCTGGGGAGACTCGGCCCGAGCTAACTCGTCCTTAATGGAACCGGACAGTCCCTTTTTGAACACTGATTACAGCGCATTATTTCCCCAATCGACATCCACCACTAACCTTTTAAATTCAGTACCATATTCAATGACAGAACGCTTTCCTTGCCGTAGGGAAAGCAGAGCCGTTTCTGCGGTGGTACGGCGATTAGGGTCATCAAACATTTGCGCCATTGCTGTTACAAAATTATCTAGGTTATTTAAACGGATGTCATGACTTTCAATCATGGGATTGACCCAAGCCAGTGCTCGTGATGTTAACAACATGACTATACATAATACCTTTGACCGATCTGACCGGTAATAGTTAGCATGTACATCAAAAAACAGCATACATTGATTGATAAACCCACGGAACAGAGTACGGTCGCCACTGAACCGAAACGGGGGTAATTTAGGCATACTGGTGGCTGGTGTGGGTATTTTTCCCAGGTCCTCCACTCTGGTTTGCACATCTCGGAGAGCCTGACCCACAGCCTGGTGATCATGGCCTAGCTGTCTCTCCATGTCCAGGACCTTATTTTGCACCGCCTCCATCTCCTGCTGCAAGGAGTTAACCATGGAGAAAAGCTTCTCCACCCGTGTCTCCGTCATTGCCCTAAGCAGACTCCTCTTTGGGGCTTGAGTATAATGTAATACTATTGTATAGGGTTTGAGGAGTCTGATCGCTTAAGGGCAATGAAGAGCAGAGACGGGTTCTTAGGTGCAAGGTATTTATATATACACAGCAAAACAATGTGAATGCAGTACACAGCCAAAGCACATAACATAACACGACCCCAATATATATATATGTATCGTTGAGCACAGTCCTTTAAGGAAACAGTCCAAAAAACCAATAGTCCAAAGCAAGCAAAACCGGATGCCTGCAGTCCGTAGCACGGGTCCTGGTACTGGAACGACCGGAAGATATAGTCCGTGGCAAAAGGTCCCCACACCCGGATGACCGGGTAACAAGTCCAAACAAAGTTCCAAGGAGATAAAGTAACACAAGTTCCAAAAGCACACAGTACATAGAGTAAGACCGAGTAGTTGCTTACACACTTGAATGTCCGAGCCTGAAGGTATAAGCAGCGGCACCAGAAGCACGAGGCAGGAAGCTGTAAGGTGAACCAGGATCTCACAGAGCTCCAGAGAAGTGAGTGGAATAAGGAGAACAGGTGAGCAGGAGCAACCAGGAAGCAGTATACTCAAGCAATGAATGCTCACCTGAGCCAGGTCTTTATGTAAACGAGACAGGAAGAAGGGCAAACAAAACAATGATCTCCATGCTGACTGAGGGCAAAATAGTCACACGGCAAGCCGGAAAACCTGGAACACTGACAAATACATTCTAGGGGATAGTTCCAAAAATTACCATACAAGCCTTGTGACATAAATTTGAATATTTCTATGACAGATAAGAGGAACATGTCCTTTACAATAATCTATTTAAAAACTGCATTGCTTAGCCTTGCATAAATCGTCTAGATATGTGCTACATTGTCAGATAAAAAAACAGATACATTAGCAAAAACAGTGGATACATATAATGAATACCAATTGTCACGGGGTCCTTCTTCAGTATCCCACAATCTAGACACGTGAAAATCCCAGGAACCATGATTGCATTAAAACATAAAAATCCATAAAACAATCCAGCAGTATATTAAAGTGAAAACAGGGTTTCTTCAGTCTCTTTGGGGAGCTGGCCTCAGCTTCAGCTTCCCACACAAAGAGTCAAATCATACTACCCTGTCCTCTCCCCAACTACCTCACTATTTCCAATCTAATTTTACTGGTCTGTCTCCCCCAAACCACCTCCCTATATCTAGGGGCCTGCAGGCAGGTTAAGGCTTCTGCTATTGACACATTGCAGGAGGTGATAAGAAACAATTGCAGAGAGGTCTTGAATGGCCATGAAAAATGAATAAAGACAATTATGTACCCACCATATAACACCAGCACCCCAATAATTAAGATCTCTTAGAATAGTAAGATATTGAGATGAATAAAATATCAGAATTCCTATACTTTTCTCTCATGTTATTCATTATTAATTTTCTTTTTCTTCAGATATCTTGCTTCCTTTAGGCTTCACAAGCTTTAGGTAGGGAGAAGTGATGAGAAAACTTGGTCAGAAAAAGTTCACGAATTTAAAATTCAGCACAAACCCTGGGGATTCAGATTTGTGTTCGGAATCCTGAGCATTTTTCTGAAAAAAAGGCAAAATTTATTCGGAGCTGTTTGTGTCTGCACTAATGCTTTTCTTCTATCTTACCTTCAACCTTTTTATAAAGCAGTTAAATCACACTTACTGAGAACCATGACCATGTGCCTGTAAGACTTCCACATCTGCTCATTAAACCTTATGATTATTCAGTCAGACTTCACCCCCAACCACTCTCTGTGCCGGTGTCTATGAGTGGTTGGTGACCAAACTGTTCAGATTAGTGTAAAAATAAATTGATAATTAAGCATTGGGGTCCCCAGAAATTTTGATATCAGTCAATATAAAGGACATGGCTTGGTGTTGGTATTCTCACCCATTAAAGGCATATAGTTATTGCCCCCAGAGTAAGAAGAGCAGTCTGCAGTCGCCCCAGATTTAGTGCATTCATCATCCCGATGCCCTAGTGTGGTGGAATTAGGGTATTAGAAGGGGTTATGATAGCTAAGAATTAACACCTGCTATCAATCCCTGGATTGGTGATGTTCATGGACCCATGGATCACCAGTGCTATAAGAAAATAGTTAAAAAACACATAGAGGAAAATCATTTATATGAAATAAATGTGGCACCCCTGCGGGTCCCTTTTGGGAGGAGTGAGGTCAGAAAGAACACACGTAGATGACGTGGGACACGTGACACAGTGTTTAAAAAGAGCGAGAAATATCTAGAATGTAGAAGACGACAGTGAGAAGAGAGACAGCTAACAGAGAGAGTGACAGCTGAGGAGAGGTGGTAGAACAGCTGAGGAGAGACCGTTGAACACCAAGATCGAGTTGGAGGGCAGCTAGAGAATATATGACTCACCGTAGCCGGGGGTACACGTAGCGGGCGTTGATTCTCCTCCAGTCACGGAACCGTGCCTGCGGTGGTGTAGGCCCGGTGGTCCAGATCAATAGGGGAAATGGCGGAACAGTAGGGGTGATTTGTTTTCGTGACGCCACCTGCGGGTGTTCTGGTAACTTTACCAGTGCTGCGGGTTCTGCGGGGGATGTTAAGCAGCTAGATGGGACGCTCCCCACAGGATGAGCGGGAGTCCCCGGAGCCAGGAGCTGCGCAAGATTTTGTGAGGCAGCTGCGGGGTGCTGCGCGCTAAATCCAGGAGTAACGTACAACCACACAAAGTCTCTTTTAGGTACCTTTACTGGGTGGTAATCAGGTACACTTGGACCGGGATAGTGAAGTCGGCACTTCTGGAGGTTCACAGCAAGCAGTGTTAGGCTTCCTTTCTCTAGTTCTGGTGCTAAGGTCAGGTGGATGTGGAATCCAGCCGGACCGGGCAGTGTGTTCAATGGAACTTGCTTCATCTGGTTAACAGCACTGAGGGCACTGTAAAAGGGTCTGAGCAGGATCAGTACTCTTCCCTGGGCTCTCGTGGATGGGTGCATCAGGTGGAACAGGTGGCTAAACCTCCTGTTAATGGTGCTGGTTCTCTGTGGTGGCTGGGTAGCTCTCACAGCTTCGGTTCCAGTAACCGGTTGATATGGAAAGAGTCGGAATAACTCTGTGTTCCTGAGAGGTGTCCTCCTTCTTCCTCTTATCCCAATTGCAGGGATTTCCTCACTTGCTAGCAGGCTGGTTGGGCCTAGTGTGTTCCTCATAGGGTGGAGGTTTTACACAGGCTGGCAGCTCTTGTAGCGACTGCACACACTCTCTGCCTGGCAGCTCTTGTAGTGTCTGCCACACTCTGAAGTTTCTCCCTCCAAGACTCTATTTATAGGGGGAACTGGCTCAAAGTGACCAGTGGAGCTCCCCCTAGAGGCTCGGGGTGAAACCAGGTGTTCTAAGGTGTTGTGGTGTTTGTGGGTTTTGCTTTGCTGTTACTTACTCCATTTGTGCCCCAAGGGTTCTGTGGTGCCCAACAGGTGCCAGGGTGCCACATATACGCCTGAGAAGTGTCCAGAGGACTGGAGCAAGTGGGTTCTCATCCTGAGGCCGAACCCTAGAGCAGAACATCAACCAAGTGGCTTCAGGTGAAAGAGGAGGTCCCAGAGGCAAGGGAAGTGAGCAATCCACACATGGCACTCGCATCCATTGTCAAGTGCAGGCAAGTGGAGGGACTAGGCTGCAAGAGACACCAGGAACCCAAAAGACTACAACCTGTGGGTGGCGTCACGTATAAATTAACAAGTATCCCAAGTCCAGTCATCCCTATCCAGAATGAACCCTCCACGCCAGGTCCCTACCGCAAAGAAAGTGAGCCACCAACACCGAACTTTTAATGACACCGCCAGGGTCACGGAGTCGGGTGTCAGTCCCTGTGATCAATCCTCAAGGGAGCCCAGTTCCTAGTATCCTAAGGCCCTGGAGGGGTGTGTCATAAACATACCCAGCTCCTATGATAAGTACACAACATGATGTTCAACGAAGCTTTCCCATCTCAGCTACATTGCAGTGAGTGCTTACATTACAGTGTCTGCTCATTGTAAGGACTGTTGTCGCACTGACTGAGCCTCAGTTCATCTGAGGTCACAGCTAAAGTATTGTACTGTGGGAACCATGCCAGCTGTGACCTTAAATGAACTTTCTGACATCACTGCTCTCACAGCTATGGTTCTTGGTGCAGTCAGTATGAGTGCTGCTTGCAGTTAGCGGCCACTCCAATGTAGCCACTCAGCGCAATTTAGCAGAGCTTTGTCGAAATAGAAGTGTTTAGGTAGAAGTAAAAAAGTTATTTTTTTTAAATAAAAATATGCTTGTAAGGTTCTTAGCGCATGTATTGGCCAATAGATGCCTGCCCATCAATCACAGCAAGGTGACCTTAAATCTGATGGTACCCTAACCTATACTAAAACTTCTCTCAGACCTCTTAAGGTCTTTTTTGTATGGGTAGTATTAGGCTACACAACATCAGATGACCTCTATGGTTTGATTGGAAGAAGGGAGTGCAGAGTTCAGCAGTCAAGTCAGTGACTCCATATTAAAACAGTGAACAAGAAACAAAAAGAAAAAAAAAACAGACAGCACTTCCCTGAAGATTGCAACACAGGTGCAAAGCTATAACACTGAATAATATAAAATAGAAAAACTACAGCAGCACACTGTTAAGACCAAATATATGCAAATAGAAGTGTTTTGATTGAAGTAAAAAAAAAACATTCTTGAAAAAAAATTAAAACGTAACATTTTTTTCAAAAAAACTCAGATGGAATTTCTTTTTATAATAATACACTTTTAAGGTACTTAGCACATATATTGACCAATAGATGCCTGACCATCAACCGCGGCAAGGTGACCTTAAATCTGATGGGACCCTAACCTACACTAAAACCTCTCTCAGACCCCTTAAGGTCTCTGTTGTATGGGAAGTAGTAGGATCCACAACATCAGATGGCCTCTATGGCTTGATTGGAAGGGAGGAATGCAGAGTCCAGCACTAAAGACTGTGCCTCCACACGGAGCCTTTATATGAAATAAAACACAAAGACACAAAGATTTAGTTTTTTTAAATAAAAGACACCATTTTCTACCCATTTATAAACCCCAAACATACCCAGCTCTGATGGTAAATCCGCAACACGATGTTCCTCACTGAAGCTCTGGAGCTCTTACTAAATCACAGTGAGCTGTTTCATTACAGTGACCAATCACTGCAAGCAGCACTTACACTGGTTGCACCAATAGCCCCTACTGTGAGATCAGTGATGTCAGAGAGATCATCTGAGGTTACAACTGGTGCAGTTTCTATGGTACCTCAACTGTGATCTCCAATGAACTCTCACACCCACACAAAGAAAAAACCTTTATTTGAAATAAAACCCACAGTCACTGTTTTATACCCATTTATTAACCCCAAACAAACACATCTCCATTGGTAATCCACAACACAATATCCAGCATACCTCTCTGGCTTTGCTTCATCACAGTGAGTTTTTACATTACAGTGTTTGCTCCCCGAGTGGACTGCTCTCCCACTGATTGAGCCGCTGCAGTGAAAGCGGTCCTCGTGGTGAGCGGACACGGTTAAGTAACAGCTCACTGTGATGTAGCAGAGCCGGAGAGCTTTGTTGGAAATTGTGTTGTGGATTACTACTGAGGAAGTGTGTGTTTGGGATTAATAAATGTGGATTTATGCAGACCAATTCTTCTCTTGACATAGTATGCAAAGTAAGATAGAGAAAACTGGGCACTGACGTTTTGAGGTTGATGGTATTCCAGATGGAAGTGTGGCGCCCCACCAAGTAGGTGTCACAAAAGGGGTACTACACCCAGAAAAGCGGTGTAGTCATTCCACTGCAATTGGAACTATGGTCACTAGGTGGAACCCTAGAGCTAACATCCACACACTAGAATAGTAGGTGGGAGGGACCATGGGAGGAGAGATAGTGGCCTCTAGGGGGAACTAGTGAGCAGTTAATTAGTGAGTAGCGGAGGAGTTGGAGAGGGAGCCAGGCAGCCAGCCTAAGGGAACAAGGAGGGCCTCCTCAGCTGAGGGGCCCAGAAAACTAAAGACCATATCCCAGAAAAAGAAAGAAGGAGAGAAAGTAACCAAGCAAGGGAGTTCACTCTAGTGGGGAAGCGAGTTACCTGAAGGTTTGCCCCAAGGGAAGTAACCGGATACCGGAGCCCGCAACTGTGAGTTCCTATATAGCTCAAAGAAAATCCAATGACCGGGGATATTACAGATACAGCCCTGTATACAAGTAACTTCGGCACTCAAATGGAGATGAAAAAAAAGAACTTTATTCTGAAAAATTCTTGTGATATTCTCATAAATGAATTAATACTGACGTTTCGGTCACATTGACCTTGTTCACAGTGTCAAGAATATCTATCACAAATGAAAATAGAGTGAAATGAATCAATATTACATCATGTTTTTACATTCTTCACATGAGTTTACATAGAAACAAGGCATTACAGTTTGAATCATAGTTTCGAAAGAACATAGTTATACAATATCATATGTCTAACTGACCGTATTTATTACAACACTCTCGGTTCCTTCACCATTATATACATGAGAAAATTTATTTATCTTGTTCATAGAAGTCTATGCATGAATGCTTCCTCATAGAGGTATACTTGCTTCTAAGAGTTTATGGAAAAACATATAGGATCAATAATGAAATGCATTTTACCTTATGCCAAAAATTTTCACAGAAAAGCCAAGAGTAGCTTTATTCTTGTTATAATGTCAATAAACTGCAAATGGAGAATAAAAATTAATGGTGTGTCAATCCCATCGAAATGCAAGTAGCAATATGTGATATACTACCTTCGCTGTGAGTATATGATATTGTGGGTACATAACCCTATTGGGGAGCAATATTATGGATAAATCCTACAAATATAGAAAATATGAATGTATATGCATCTGTACTTTTACATTAGTGGGCATCTCTAGATGCTATGGTAAAAATCTTTACCTTGTAAGCTTTGGATACAAGATAATGTAATGACCGGGATTAATTCTCCCAAATCCTACAAACAGGACCTCATTGCGGTCACTATGAATAAAAAAGAATGAGGGACAGTGAAAGGAAAACAACAAATGCCACGATTGTTATGTTACCAATAGCGTATAAGAGCAATGTGCTAAAGTCTAGTAAGAGAATGTCCACAACCTGCTAATGAAGTGGGATTTCCCCATAGGCAGTCAATTGAAATGACCATCAATCGTTGCCTAACATTGATAGGATGCATAGTAATCTACGAAAACAAGTTGTAGCATGCCATAAACGCAATGAAACAAAAAAGAAAACAGTACTGTGTACTGTATACCTTGTGTATAACAGGACAGCGTGGACTCGCCGCGCGGGATGCAAGTGAGGCTCTCAGTGAGCCGCGCCATTAAAAAGAAGCGTGTGACGTCATTTCCTGCTGACGCCCCTTGGATAGTGCGCGTGTGCGGGAACGCAGGACAATATAGTATACACGTAACCTAGGTGACCCATCTAATACCGCGATACCAGACACCCGATGATATTGTGTCTATTGTAAGGTTTATCTTTTAGTATCTCACCTATGGAAAAGAAAAGAAAAAAAGCAAAATTGAAATGAAAGCAGAGAGTAATGTTTGTTATATCTTATAAAAAGAGATACAACGGTAATAATTGGAAAACTGTATGTGAATGTGAATAGAGCGATTTAAAGAGACAGTGTATCCAATATTTATGAATTTAATAACATGAATAATCCTATTGTAATTTTCTTCAGGAATGGCTATCATACTCTCTATTAAGCCCTAATGGAAATAGGGTTTGTAATTCATGTATCCACTTGGCTTCAAGGGTTAATAGCCTATTAACCCTATCACCACCCCTTCTGAGTAGAGGAACATGATCTATGATTTGATACCTGAGCTGGGATACACTATGACCCATAGACACATAATGTGCAGGAATGGGTAACAGTGTCCTGCCACAACGAATGGTGGACTTGTGTTGACTAATGCGGTCTCGGATATGCTGGGTGGTCTCCCCAACATATCCGAGACCGCACGGGCATTTTATTAAATACACTACAAATGTGCTGTCACAAGTGTAGAAATCTTTAATCTGGTACCTTTTACCAGAACGTGGATGGGTGAATGAACTGCCCTTCATTACATTGGTGCATAGGGCACAACCAAGGCAGGGGAAGGTGCCAAAACGGGGTGTTCTAAGGAATGACTGTATTCCCTTCCTTGAACTAGAGCCTATATCAGCCCTGACCAATGAGTCACGGATGTTCAATGGACGTTTGTTGCAAAGAATCGGTTTAACATTAAATTCTTTTATGTGTGGGTATGATTCTTTCAAAATGTGCCAATGAGATAAGACACTTTTGTCGAGGAGGGGGGAGAAAGGGTGGTAAGTGTGCACATATGCTATCCTAGTTGTGTCTGATTTCTCCTTCCTTATCCTCTCCTTGGATAAGATCTCTGACGGGTACCCCCTCTCTTTAAACTTCTGGAACATCTCTTCGTGACGCATTTTACGGGTGCTGTTCTCTGTCACTATACGATCTACTCTGTCAAATTGAGACAGAGGTAATGCTGTCTTAATGTGACGTGGATGACTGCTTTGAAAGTGTAGCAGACTATTCCGGTCAGTGGGTTTCCTGTATAGATCAATGATGATCTTACCTTCAGATGAAAGCAACACCATCGTGTCTAGAAAACAATCAATGTGGGGCAACGATTGATGGTCATTTCAATTGACTGCCTATGGGGAAATCCCACTTCATTAGCAGGTTGTGGACATTCTCTTACTAGACTTTAGCTACTTGCATTTCGATGGGATTGACACACCATTAATTTTTATTCTCCATTTGCAGTTTATTGACATTATAACAAGAATAAAGCTACTCTTGGCTTTTCTGTGAAAATTTTTGGCATAAGGTAAAATGCATTTTATTATTGATCCTAAATGTTTTTCCATAAACTCTTAGAAGCAAGTATACCTCTATGAGGAAGCATTCATGCATAGACTTCTATGAACAAGATAAATAAATTTTCTCATGTATATAATGGTGAAGGAACCGAGAGTGTTGTAATAAATACGGTCAGTTAGACATATGATATTGTATAACTATGTTCTTTCGAAACTATGATTCAAACTGTAATGCCTTGTTTCTATGTAAACTCATGTGAAGAATGTAAAAACATGATGTAATATTGATTAATTTCACTCTATTTTCATTTGTGATAGATATTCTTGACACTGTGAACAAGGTCAATGTGACCGAAACGTCAGTATTAATCCATTTATGAGAATATCACAAGAATTTTTCAGAATAAAGTTCTTTTTTTCATCTCCATTTGAGTGCCGAAGTTACTTGTATACAGTTATTGATTTTTTCTTCTGAGCACCAAGAGGTCGAGTTGCGGACCATATCTATTAAACAGATACAGCCCTGACACCCAAAGAACCCACAAGAGGGGGATCAGTTATGCAGTTGGATCCTGCGAAGGACAGTAAAAGATTCATCCGACGGGTATAAGGGATAGAAGACTAGGAAAGCAGCAGGAGGTCAGATCATCTTTAAGAGTCAGACTTCACCGCCACTGGGAGGCAACGGAAAAAAGGAACAAGAAAGGTACACAAGGAGGGATCCATCTATCAGCCAGAAGTTCCACTTGCAGCATCCGTAGCGTTTGCCATTATACCATCTACTGCACTGCTGAACCATAAGACTTTGGAGATGTTTTCAGTAAAGTACCCGGTAAAGAGAAGTCCCAACTCTGCTGCATCCTTTCCCATATCAACTGTTTCTTTACAGCATTGCTGCCCCGGAGGTCCAGTCTCACCTGCGGGGGATTACTCCATCCAAGCCGCAATACCATCGACCACCGGAGGACTGTGGCGGTGCTGGTGAGCATTACCAGACACTGCTGGTGGCGTCACGATGACAAAACTGTATATAATCCCTGTAAATACCCCCTTATATTAATTAACCCCCAAGGCCACGGCCTCGGGCAAGCCACCCGTGACATTCCCAGACCCCGAAGCCGCCTGAGAGCTGAGTACCCGAGCCCTGGGTGCACGTGAGAAGGAAGGCAGAAAACCAAAAATGGCGTCCAGGACTCCGGTGTTGCTCAGCACAGTTGAAGACTAGAGATGAGCGAGTACTAAAATGCTTGGGTGCTCCATGCTCTGGCCGAGCATCCCAAGATACTCATGTACTCGGCCAGAGCACCGAGCCCAATGTAAGTCAATTAGTGACAGGCTCCGCGCACAGACTTCAGGCTATAAAATGAGTGTTTCTGAGAAAGGGCAAGAGGGTGGGCTTTTTCAAATCACCGCAGCATACAACACCTTGCTGTGCCCCCCAGAGGGATCCTAACAATAAATCTGCTCCCTGTGAGGTGCCAGTTCACTGTGTGCACTGAAGGGAGCAGTGTATTTGTGTCAGATCGATAATTATTAGCAAGGATTCCAAGCATCTCGGCGGTACTTGGTGCTCGCCGAGCATCCCGAGTACCGGGATACTCGTGCAAGTAACGAGTAGCACCGAGCATACTCGCTCATCCCTATTGAAGACAAAGCGAGTATAAGAAGATGCGGCACTCACCTCTGGTTTCAGAGCGGCTTTATTAAAACCATGGGGTCACAAGCAAGGGAGGGAGGGGTGCATGGGACTACTGCTGGCGCTTCTATGGGTCCAAGTTACAAAGTGAATGACGCCAGTTCCGGCCCATATAAAGGCGGGAGCGACTGACATCAATGTGCAAGTATGATACAAAATTTTAAATCACATGATGACAAATTAAGAAATCTGCAGACATATAAACAAGCAAAGTGGACTAGTGATAACAATAACATGATAATAAACAGAATTTCTCAACTATAAGAGTTTCTATTCCCTAGTTTCCAAAGTAACACTCAACTTACAGATAGCTATAATGGATGGCCGATCGTTGCCAGGTTACTAAATATAAACTGCCAAATTCTCGTCACTATGCTGACTTCGCAGGCCAGACTAGTTAATAACTATCTGTTGCTAGGCTGCGGGGCACACTAAAGGAGGATTACCTATCCAAAATATCAAACCATCAAACAGGCAGACGTTGGAACTGAGTATTAGACAAGTAAGAAACAGGGGGAGTAAAATCTAGTTACATGCCTCCAATAAGTCTTGGCAACAGTGTTGATTTGTTTGTGGACCTGGTGGACAGGAATATTAAGGCCTTATTACATCCTACACCAGGTAAGAATCTGACTGATAGTGAGAGGCAGGCTTTATCTGTGATGAGTCGATGGGAGGATGTTGCTTTTAGAAAAGCGGATAAAGCAGGTAGTATAGTCCTATTAACACGGGAGTTATATTTAAAAGAGGCTCTAAGGCAATTGAAAGATACAGTTACCTACTTACCCCTTGCTGCCGACCCCACTCACAATTATCAGATAAAACTTCAGTCATTGTTACGTAAATTTGTTGAGCTTAATGTCATCTCGAAAAGTGAGGTGGAAAAACTTTTTCCAACCTTTCCTGTAAAGTCCCACTGGTACTATTTGCTGGTATATTTGTATGATACTAATATTACCCTTGAATAGTGCCTGGGCAGACCTTTTAAAAACATGTAAAATCATTATTGTACCATTTGCATTTTCCTTGCTATAAGCATTTTCAGACCCTGCAGGCAGCAGGTACATTAGTCCTGTCATTACCTTTACAGAGGAGTAGTCTGGCTGCTGTATAAGTGTTATTTAAATATCCAGGCCTTCTCAACCTGGTGTTCTGTCCCTCCCCTCTGTGCTCTGTGCTGAGAGTGGGGAGGTGTTTCATCCTGCACTGTGTGCACTGTGTAAGACATTTCTGTTTTCTGAACATTGGTTTTCCTGCATACATGTAATGTATATATCTGCTGAGCAAATGATTAAATGTTCATATAATCACATAGAAATATCTCAAATTGCACACATTATAAATATGTCTCAATGACATGCAGAGCTCAGAGCTTTAGTTAAGCACACACCTCCTCACCCTTCCTTTCTGCTTTGTCTGCAGGCTCTAGTGCAATGAGTCTCACTGCAGACAGCTCATAGAGTAGGGCAGGGCTGTGCAATTATGAATGAATATTCATTCCTTGAAGAGTGGGCAGCAGAGAGCTCACTGTGATTGACAAATGGAATTAATCTTTTATTTTGAAGTTTACAGAGGATAGGAGGGAAGCATAACTAATAGAAATACATGAATAGAGAGAGTTAGAGAAAGGAATTAGAAAATGATATCAGTTACATATGGATTTTTGACCGTGTCAGATTACCTTTAAATAAAAAAGAGGACAAATATTATCAACATCCTTACATCTGCCATAGTAATTATGAGAGTAAGGAACAGACAGGTGCTGCTAAGGCCAAACCCTGGATTTATCAGCAATTGTAACCACTTTTGTAAGGTCAGACAAAACCCAAGAGCTACAGCTAAAGCTCTAAAGGCCTCCGGAAATATTTAAAATGTTCAAATTCAGTTAGAAAAATACTCATTATATATTGTTCACTAAAAGGGTTACATTCTGTAAAGCGGCACCTGAAAAACGCAAACGTTTTGGATCAATATCCTTTTGACACATGAGATTAACCCTAGAACGCATGACGTTAAAAATATACATATTAAAGTATTGGGGGCCTTTTAGGCCCCCATGCAAATAATACAGAAAAACACACTTAAATAAATTTGACAAGTTTTATTTCAAAATTGCTAAATAAAATATGAATAGTGGACAAAAGTTTAATTATAATTTTTCACACAAAGATATGAAAACACACACAAAAACGCATAGAAATCTACAGCAAACTAGCTGCAGCTACATTTGTATTCTAACTTTCTTTTCTATTATATTAGTTTTCCAAACAATTCTGACATGTTATTTTTTCAGAAGAATGTTCTTTGCAAACATTTTCCTTACAAGTGGAACAATATCGCTTGTGTGTGACACACTGTAAGTGTAAAGTCCCCCCTTCTTCCTCTCACCCTCAGCAGCTCTTAGGTGGTGTACAATTCTCTGGATTTTTGTGGCTCACAAGCTCTACCCTTTGCAAACTTCTTAGAAACAGAAACTGAAAATGAATCAGACTTCCTCTCAACAGCTTATCTTATCACAGGTCCTTCAGCAATTAGCTCACAGTGTATACTGTCCTCAGTACTCTATACACAGCTCATTACTGTGTACAGAAGGACCTGAGATGATGTCATGGCCTTATCACTCCCTCCAAAAATCACATGACATCCTCACATGTTATTATCTACACCCTGGCCCCTCCACCAGCATTACTGAGTACAAATAAAGTAACTGGAAACACAAACACTACTGAGAGCAAGATAAAACATAGCGAGGGCCTAAAAGGCCCCCAATACGTACAGATGTAGTTTTCACCAAACAAGCATTGTTACACCAAAATGCCTATGAAAAAAATTATACGAACAGCCGGATATTATAAGCAACGACATACTTAAGGAATACTGACAGCACTGATACAAATGCGCCGTTCCCTGCCTGAATCGGTGATAAGTCACGGGATCTCCGTGTTTCACGTGATAGCCCGGAGTCCTGCACTGACCCGAAATACTATTACGGATCACTTCCTCTGAGTGGTCCCCCGCTCATTAACTCATTTAATATGCACTGCACTGCCGCTGTCCATCACCTTGGTGCTGAAGCTAGCGCCGAGGTATGGACAGGGGAGCAGGGCATATTAAATGTTCCTGCAGTCCCCCCATGCTGCTGGGCAGAAAATAACAAACATTTTATACTTACCTATCCGGCGCTTGCCTTAGTCTTTTAGTGCCTCTCTCCCTGACTGCCGCAATCTCCCTCCGAGGTCCCAGTGAAGCCGGTCATGTGATCGGTCGCACACTGATGACTGCAGTGCGGGTGATGTCATCAGTGTGCGCCCGATCACATGACCGGCTTCACTGGGACCTCGGAGGGAGATTGCGGCAGTCAGAGAGAGAGGCACTGAAAGACTAAGGCAAGCGCCGGAGAGGTAAGTATAAAATGTTTGTTATTTTCTGCCCAGCAGCAAGGGAGGCCATGTACCAGCCCTGGGGGGCATGGGCAAGCCCTGGGGCGGAGGTGCCAGCCCTGGGAGACTTGTGGCAGCCCTGGGGGGCATGTGCCAGCCCTGGGGCGGAGGCGCCAGCCCTGGAGGACTTGTGGCAGCCCTGGGGGGCATGTGCCAGCCCTGGGGGGCATGTGCCAGCCCTGGGGCAGAGGTGCCAGCCCTTGGGAACTTGTGCCAGCCCTGGGGGGCATGTGCAAGCCCTGGGGCGGAGGTGCCAGCCCTGGGGGATTTGTGCCTGCCCTGGGGGCATGTGCCAGCCCTGGGGCGGAGGTGCCAGCCCTGGGGGACTTGTGGCCGCCCTGGGGGGCATGTGCCAGCCCTGGGGCAGAGGTGCCAGCCCTGGGGGACTTGTGGCCACCCTGGGGGGCATGTGCCAGCCCTGGGGGGCATGTGCCAGCCCCGGGGAACTTGTGCCAGCCCTGGGGGGGGCATGTGCCAGCCCTGGGGTGGAGGTGCCAGCCCTGGGGAACTTGTGCCAGCCTTGGGGGGCATATAGCAGCCCTGGGGGACTTGTGCCAGCCCTGGGGGGCATGTGCCTGCCCTGGGGGATGTGTGCCAGCCCTTGGGGGCATGTGCCAGCCCTGGGGGACTTGTGCCAGCCCTGGGGGGCATGTGCCTGCCCTGGGGGACGTGTGCTAGCCCTTGAGGGCATGTGCCAGCCCTGGGGACTTGTGGCAGCCCTGGGGGACGTGTGCTAGCCCTTGGGGGCATGTGCCAGCCCTGGGGAGCATGTGCCAGCCCTGAGGCGGAGGTGCCAGCCTTGCGGGACTTGTGATAGCCCTGGGAGGTGTGTGCCAGCCCTGGGGGGCGTGTTCCTGCCCAGGGGGATGTGTTCCTGCCCAGGGGGATGTGTGAGAGCCCTGGGGGGCATGTGCCAGCCCTGGGGGACGTGTCAGAGCCCTGGGGGCATGTGCCAGCCCTGGGGGATGCTTGCCAGCCCTGGGGGTCATGTGCCAGCCCTAGGGGATGTGTGCCAGCCCTGGGGAGCATGTGCCAGCCCTAGGGGACGTATGCCAGCCCTGGGGAACGTGTGCCAGTCATAACCAGAATAAGAGGGCCATATCTAGGCTGGGGGAGCTATATCCCAAGATGTGGACCATGTGCCAGGAAGAGGCGACTATGAGAGACATATACCCTATATGATTTGTAAGACGGACACTGACATTATAAGACGGACCCCATTTAACATTAAAAAATATTTTTTTCTCTTTTCCTTTGCCAAATTTGGGGGTGCGTCTTATAATCAGGTGCGTCTTATAAAGCGAAAAATACGGTATATATTATTTCTATAATAAAAAAAGAAGGCAGCACTCCAAAAAATTAGTTACAAAATGTGGACCTTTAGGGTATGTGCACATTGGACGTTTTGTGGGCTGTTTTTTAGCGTTTTCCGCCGGCGTTTTCCGCTGAGTTTTATGTTAATTTATGTTAATCCTAACCACCGGTTGGATTAACATGCTGGTCAATGGATTTCAGAAAACGCTGTGTACATTAGAAAATTTTTTTTTTCTCCTTTCCACTTTCTTCACCGGTTTTCCACCGGTTTTCAAAGATAGAGCATGTGACTTCTTTTGAGCGTTTTTCCAGCGGTTCTAGCTTACAAGTGCACAAAAAACAGTCTTAAAAACGCCAAGAAAAAACGCCAGAAAACCGCCGACAAAACGCTGTATAAACGCTATAAAACCGCTCAAAAACCACTCAAAAAACGCTAAAAAAACGATGGACACTGCTGAGGTCAGAAAACTCAGTTTCTGCAATTCTCCACTGGTTTTCTGACGGTCTGCAATGATGCAGAACCGTCCAATGTGCACATACCCTTATTCCATGGTGTAGCAGCAGCAGTGTTTTGGCTGTTCTTTCAGCCCTTCTCAAGCAGCTAACAAGTGCATCAATGAGGTATATTTAAACACACTCAATGACTTAAACAATAGACAAAATTGCAGTGAATATTGTGGTATACAATACACTGAAATATTATTGTCATAAAATGCATTGTGTCATTAAATAATATAATGAATAATCAGTGTTAAAATAGAAATGAATTCTTATATAGTGTACAGTGCATCAGATCAGTACATATATGGTTAAGTGGTTAAGACTAGACAGGTGTTTGTTCTTAATAATTTCATGACTCATTCTTTCAAAGGTATGCTAGCTATGGTGTACCAAATAACTCAGTATGTATGTCTGCTTTCCCAGACAGCTGATCAATAGTAATCGCAGCCTGCTGTGCAAGTTTGCGTCTCCAGCTCACTGACTAAGGCTGGGGTCACTCTTGGCATGAGTTTTTTTAGTGACTTAAAAAAACTCATGCGTTTTTGCATGCGTTTTTTCATTTCAGCATGCGTTTTTTAAGGTGTCTGATGGTACACTGCGTTTTTCCATGCGTTTTTTAGAAAACGCATGCGTTTTTTTAACATAGGCCCCTATGGAAATCACATAATTGCAAAAATGCACACAAAAACGCATGGTACTGTCACACATGCGTTTTTGCTATTAACACATGCGTTTTTGCTATTAGGGCATGGGGTTTTTAACATGGGGGCCTATGGGTGCGTTTTTACATGTTTTTTTAAAAATGCAGGTCTCCAAAAACTCATGAAAAAAACGCAAGTGTGACCCCAGCCTTAGTTAATGACTAGGCAATACTGTACTCACTGGTGCATGTGTGGTGCCCCTGTGGACCGGTCGCACTAGATGGTGCAGCAGCGGGGATTGGTAAGTCGATCACCCCCCACACAGACCTAACACATCTCTCAATCCCAAGTGTAAGTTACTCTATGTCTATCAACGGGATAGCGGGAGGAGCCAGGTGAAGGATGGAATGTTAGGACAGAACCCGGTTAGGGGTGGAGACACCATAACAAAAAGGACAAACAAACAACACCAAAATGAGAAGTAAGAAGTTAGTTCAGTCAAGTGGAGAAGGGGAGTAGCAAGAGAGAAAGAGTTGAAACCCGTCAGCCAAGTAGTCAGAGACACCAGACTGAGAGAGCACGGACCCGGCGGCCTGTGCTGACGTATGGCTAGCCAAGGTCTCTGCGTGCAGACCAAGGAAAGACAGAGGGGGTTCAAGGTGTGTCCGAGTCAGCGGGAACACGGAGGGACCGGGCCGCAACCAGAGTGCCAGCTCTGCTGAAGTGGCAGGGAAGCTGTATGCCCCAACCACAAACTCCGGCGGGGTGCGGGATCTTTATGTCCGAAGACCCAACCTCTGTCACAGTGAAAGGAAGGCGGTCGAACTAGGGCTAAGAAACCTGGAGAGGTGCCCACTGAAAGTTCATGACCGCTGGACCGTAGCTAGTGTGCGGAATAGACTGAGGATGCCGAAAGAAACATGAGAGGGGGTGTCGCAAACAAGCCATGCCAGGTGCTAAGACCACACTGGAGCCACTGTTGTACTGAACTGTGTGTGTTGTAACATCTGATGAGCTGAGAGTAAACCCGATTGAAGCTCCGCACAGTGTGAGACTTTAATTGTGCGCCTGAGAAGTGTCAGACTGATTCTGCAAGCCGGCGACAGGAAGCTGCCTGAGGGTACTGAGAACTTTGCACTACACCTACACTTCCTACGCAGTAGCCCTTGGGTCCAGCCCATAGAGGGCACAACATCTCTGCTGCAACCCCCATTGTCCCCAGAGGTCCCGACTGCAGGGGTGGCTACCCTTAGCCACAAACCATTGGTAGCATCACAATAATTCTTTAAAAACTGTTTTTCCCCTTTTTTTTTTTACTCGCCCGGGACCACGGAGCTGGGTCACGACACCGTGACATCCTGCAACCCAGACGACGATGAGAGGGCCCGGTTCCAAGTAACCAAAGGCCCTGATGGGCGACTCACATGCACATAGTGGGCACCATCTCAATTTAGGGCAGAACTAAGAGCAAAACTTAGAACAGAGCTTGGAACATAATTCGGGCATTGGAATCAATATTAATAAAAATATTTACTAATAGAAGAAGACTTAGGCTGGCTTCCCGTTTTTTGGGATCCAAGTCTATCCGTTTTGAAATGGATAGGCCAGGATCCGTTTTTGCCTCCTATGTATTCCAATGGTGCCGGATTGGTCATATATGTCCATCCGTTTGGGTGAATTTGGGTGAATTCAGTCCGGGATCCATTTGTGTCCTGTTTTTTCCCGTTCCCATAATCGGAGACTGCTCCGAATTTGGGTGCACCAGAAAAAATTGGACAGAAACTAATCCAGCACAGACCAGAGCACATAACATGGGAGTCCATGCTGCCAGATCCAGGAAATAAAAGAATTGTTTACTGGATCAGGTTATAGGTACTGAGCATGTCCAGAACAAATGCACTGCTCCTCCCAGCCCAATTTATGTTCAGGGTATCTCTCTCTGTCTCTCCAGAACTGACATTACCATGATATCCTATGGCTGCACCGATTCCCATGCACAAAACGGATCGTTCAAAAAACAGGATCCAGGAGCATAATTGCCATCTGTTTACACCAATCTGTTCAAGTCTGTGTGGTCCTTCAAAAAACAGGATTTACATGGACAGGCAAAAAAGGTGATGTAAAGGAGGCCTTACAGTATATAGACTGGATAATGATCTAGACCAATTAACTGATCTGAAGAGTAGGTTAGTTTACAAAGGGACCGATTTGTATAGTCACAGATTTCATGATGCTGGATTATATTAATGGTACAGAATATCCTAGTCTTATATAGTGTCTGGGTTCTTGGAATAAACCCCGCTAAGAGCTACATCCAATACCTGTATTGGTACCTTTACACGCCGCTACAGAAGGTTGGAAACAACCGGGTGTCTCACGTGCACGAGCACGTTCCAACGGTTGCAAACGGTACCCGATACCACCTTTACACGCCGCTACAAGGTGCTCTACAGAAGGTTTAATTTATCCCTGGAGACACCGCTGGGTGCCGCAGGTTACCTTCTGTAGAGCACCGTCCCTCATTTACACGTCGCTACAGAAGGTAATATGGGAGGACCTGGGGCAGCAGGGACAACACATAGGCGTGCCAGAGTTGTGGATTACGAGACGCTCGTACGATGATTGGACAATGCAATAGCATCATGATTGTCCAGCCAGCGCAGGAAGGCTGGATAATACATGATGCTATTGCAATTGTGTAGTGTGACTGGTCAGCTCCTTAAATATGCCGCCCTATGCAGCGACAACCAATCGTAACGCAGGAGCTTCCACCAATGATTGCTGAAGGGGGGCGGTTTCCCGGAGGCTGTGTCACGCCCCAGGGAGTTAACTAAGTGACGAAAAAACCTTCCTGTACCTCATTTAGACGCCGCTACCATCGGGTTGAAACCAACCTGTTTTTGAGCACTGCTCTGAAACAGGTGTCGACAGTGACGGGTGGCAACAACCTGATTTACACGCCGCTACCTCGGGTTGTTTTGACGGTGCAAGATACATTTGTCTCCGACACCCGGTTGTTTCCAACCTTCTGTAGCGGCGTGTAAAGGTACCATATGATGTTATAACCAGACAAGACTATAAAAACAATGCTATCCAAAAATGCACCAAATGACAAAATACCCAGAAATCTGTAATAATGACTCTATTGTACCAATTGCAAGATCTATACCTCTTATATTGCACTCTACCCAACCCAATGTAGTTATGGTACTAGAATCAAAACAAACATATAAGTCAGTGTGTATAAAAATTCTATTAGTATATAACAGGTGCTCCAATACTATTTCAGATTTAGTAACAATGAACTTGAGATTCATTTTGTTATATACTATTGACCATTTGGCACAATACCAGCATTTCAGAAATTATAATGAGGATTAAAGGGGAACTCCAGGGAGTGAAAACTTTTTAGTACAGTCCCTGCCCTCCTACATGATGAAGCAGAGCTGTACCCTACAGTTCTAGGATCTATAGATTGCTTATCTACTATATAATCGTGTAATGTTGTCTGTCTGTCACGGAAATCGCGTTCAAATTTGCCACAGGTAGCCGCGGCTGAGCTCCGGTCAGCGGCTCGCCTGCCGGAGCTGACCAGCTGACGCCGGTCATCCCCCGGCTGGCTCGCGCGCTCTGCGGCCGCCGTCAGCCGGACTCAGTGTATTTGAAATATGGAGCGCCACTATCCTGATTGGTTAGCGCTGAAGTTTGAATGCCGCCCCTCTGATTGGTTGCCGTGTTGAGCGCTGACCAATCAGAATAGCGGCGCGTGCCATGGTGCCATACTACAAATGAGTATTCTGAGTATTCTGATTGGTCGGCGCTGAACACGGCGGCCAATCAGAGGAGCGGCACGCGGTTTGAATGCCGCTCCTCTGATCGGTCGCCGCGTTCAGTGCTGCCCAATCAGGATAGCGGTGCGCGCCATGGCACCATATTTCAAAAACACTGAGTACAGTGTATTTGAAATATGGCGCCATAGCGTGCGCCGCTATGCTGATTGGTCAGCGCTGAACGCGGCAGCCAATCAGAGGAGCGGCGCGTGGTTTGAATGCCGCTCCTAATCAGAATAGCGGCGTGCTATGGCGCCATATCTCAAATACACGGGGACGTGTGCCCTGCACAGGGGACGTGTGCCCTGCATAGGGGACATGTATACTGCATAAGTGACATATGCCACACATAGGGGACGTGAGCCACACATAGGGGATGTGTGCCCCCCCCAGCTCCATCCTGCCCCACTTGCTCCATCCTCCCCCCCCCAGCTCCATCCTGCCCCGCTTGCTCCATCCTGCCCCGCTTGCTCCATCCTGCCCCGCTCGCTCCATCCTGCCCCCCGGGCTCCATCCTGCCTCACTTGCTCCATCCTGCCCCGCTTGCTCCTTCCTGCCCCTCTCGCTCCATCCTGCTCCGCTCGTTCCATCCTGCCCCCCCCGCCTCCATCCTGCCCCCTCGCCTCCATCCTTCCCCCCGCCTCCATCCTGCCATCCTGTTCCCCCTCACCACCATCCTGCCCCCCGGCTCAATCCTGCCCCCCACCGGCTCCATCCTGTCTCCCGCGGCTCCATCCTGCTCCCCCATATCCATCCTGACCCCCCCCCCCCGCATCCACCCTGCACCTCCGCATCCATCCTGCCCCCCCGCATTCGTCCTGCCCTCCGGCTCCATCCTGCCCCCCCACATCCATCCTGCCCCCCCTGCATCCATCCTGCCCCCCCGGCTCCATCCTGCCCCCACCCAGCGCTCCATCCTGCCCCCCCGGCTCCATCTTGCCCCGT
Organism: Allobates femoralis; assembly: GCA_033576535.1. Classification (NCBI taxonomy): domain Eukaryota; kingdom Metazoa; phylum Chordata; class Amphibia; order Anura; family Aromobatidae; genus Allobates; species Allobates femoralis. The sequence continues at coordinate 146,298,564 of JARQOC010000001.1, forward strand.
TCGCTCCATCCTGCCCCAATCGCTCCATCCTGCCCCACTTGCTCCATCCCGCCCCGCTCACTCCATCCTGCCTCGCTCGCTGCATCCTGCCTTGCTCGCTCCATCCTGCCCCCCTGTCTCCATCCTGCCACCCTTCCTCCATCCTGCCATCCTGTCCCCCCTCGCCACCATCCTGCCCCCCCTCGCCACCATCCTGCACCGCTGGCTCCATCCTGCCCTGCTCGCTCCATCCTGCCCCACTTGCTCCATCCTGCCCTGCTTGCTCCATCCTGCCCCGCTGCCTCAATCCTGCCATCCTGCCTCCATCCTGTCATCCTGCCCCCCCTCGCCACCATCCTGCCCCGCTAGCTCCATCCTGCCCCCCGCCACCATCCGGCCCCCTGGCTCCATCTTGCCCCTCTGGCTTCATGCCCTGCCAACTCCATACGGCCCCCTGCCTCCAGCCTGCCACCAGGTTTCCCAGGCAACAACCGTTCCTAAAGGGCTGTAGGACCTAGAAGACAGAGGTGGAGCAAGCCAGCGGACAGGTGAGTACTTACTTTACTTTTACTGTGGAGGAGCGGGGGGCTGCGAGAAGCGGAGTATGGCCATATACCATAGTACTGCTCTACATGTACTGTAATGTACCGCCATATACCATAGCGCTGCTATACATGTGCTGTAATGTACCACCATATACTATAGCGCTGATGTACATGTACTATAATGTACCACCATATACTATAGTGCTGCTATACATGTACTGTAATGTACCGTCATATACAATAACACTGCTATGCATGTACTGTAATGTACTGCTGTTTACTATAGTGCTGCTATACATGTTCTGTAATGTACCGCCATATACTATAGTGCTGCTATACATGTGCTGTAATGTACCACCATATACCACAGTGCTGTTATACATGTACTGTAATGTACTGCCATATACTATAGTGCTGCTATACATGTGCTGTAATTTACCACCATATACCATAGCACTGCTATACATGTACTGTAATGTACTGCCATATACTATAGCGCTGCTATACATGTGCTGTAATGTACCACCATATACTATAGCGCTGATGTACATGTACTATAATGTACCACCATATACTATAGTGCTGCTATACATGTACTGTAATGTACCGTCATATACAATAACACTGCTATGCATGTATTGTAATGTACTGCTGTTTACTATAGTGCTGCTATACATGTTCTGTAATGTACCGCCATATACTATAGTGCTGCTATACATGTGCTGTAATGTACCACCATATACCACAGTGCTGTTATACATGTACTGTAATGTACTGCCATATACTATAGTGCTGCTATACATGTGCTGTAATTTACCACCATATACCATAGCACTGCTATACATGTACTGTAATGTACTGCCATATACTATAGTGCTGCTATACATGTGCTGTAATGTACCGCCATATACCATAGTGCTGCTATACATGTACTGTAATGCACCGCCATATACTATAGTGCTGCTATACATGTGCTGTAATGTACCACCATATACCATAGCATTGCTATACATGTACTGTAATGTACTGCCATATACTATAGTGCTGCTATACATGTACTGTAATGTACCGCCATATACCATAGTGCTGCTATACATGTACTGTAATGTACCGCCATATACTATAGTGCTGCTATACATGTACTGTAATGTACTGCCATATGTCATAACGCTGCTATACATGTGCTGTAATGTACCACCATATACCATAGCACTGCTATACATATACTGTAATGTACCGCCATATACGATAGCTTGCTAAACATGTTCTGTAATGTACCGCCATATACTATAGTGCTGCTATACATGTACTGTAATGTACTGCCATATGTCATAACGCTGCTATACATGTACTGTAATGTACCCCCATATATTATAGTGCTGCTATACATGTACAGTAATGTACCGCCATATACCATAGCGCTGCTAAACATGTTCTGTAATGTACCGCCATATACTATAGTGCTGCTATACATGTGCTGCAATACACCGCCATATACCATAGTACTGCTATACATGTGCTGTAATGTACCTCCATATACCATAGCACTGCTATACATGTACTGTAATGTACCGCCATATACTATAGTGCTGCTATACATGTACTATAATGTACTGCCATATACTATAGCGCTGCTGTACATGTGCTATAAAGTACAACCATATACCATAGTGCACCTGTATATGTACTGTAATATACCACCATATACTATAGTGCTGTATAGTACCACCATATACCATAGCGCTGCTATACATGTACTTTAATGTACCGCCATATACTATAGTGCTGCTATACATGTGCTATAAAGTAACACCATATACCATAGTGCTGCTATACATGTGCTGTAATATACCGCCATATACTATAGTGCTGATACACATGTGCTGTAATGTACCACCATATACTATAGTGCTGCTATACATGTGCTGTAAAGTACTGCCATATACCATAGCGCTGCTATACATGTACTGTAATGTATCGCCATATACTATAGTGCTGCTATACATGTGCTATACTGTACCGCCATATACTACAGTGCTGCTATACATGTACTGTAATGTACCGCCATATACTATAGTGCTGCTATACATGTGCTATAAAGTACCACCATATACCATAGTGCTGCTATACATGTGCTGTAATGTCCCGCCATATACCATAGCACTGCTATACATGTACTGTAATGTATCGCCATATACTATAGTGCTGCTATACATGTACTATAATGTACCGCCATATACCATAGTGCTGCTATACATGTACTGTTATGTACTGCCATATATTATAGTGCTGCTATACTTGTGCTATAAAGTACCACCATGTACCATAGTGCACCTGTATATGTACTTAAATATACCACCATATACTATAGTGCTGTATAGCACCATCATACAGTATACCATAGCGCTGCTATACATGTACTGTAATGTACTGCCATATACTATAGTGCTGATGTACATGTGCGATAATGTACCGCCATATACTATAGTGCTATACATGTATACTGTACATGAGCTGTAATGTACCACCGTATACCATATCGCTGCTATATGTATATATGTAATTCACTCACGTTGCCTGAACAAGTTCTGTCAGTCACAGTATGTCAACTACATACATATTCTAGAATACCCGATGCGTTAGAAACGGGCCACCATTTAGTAACACATAAATGCCTTAGGCCTTGTGTTAGCCAAAAGTACCAGCCTAGTGGATGCAACATAAGCAAAAGACATTCCGAGGTTTCAACTTTAAGCAGTGGAAAGAGGTTTTGCTGAGGACCATGTGGTGGAGAAGGAGCAGTGTAGATGTACTGAGAGATAAGAGTTGAGGTGAGTATTACTATATTTCTTTTACTATGACACACTTTTTAGCCGGAGAAACCCTTGCTACAAAGTGCTTCCATCTCATAGTCTGTAGACAGCTCTCCGCACTCGCAACCACAGTGTCATATTGTCCTCAGCCTACTTCCTCAATGATCCTGGAGTATAATCAAAAAGCAACTCCACCCCCCCGATCATTGAGAGCAACGTACTGTTTTATGGAGATTTCTCTCTCAGCTGGATATCACTCTACAATTCAGTTCTGGGCAGACAAGAAAGCAAATTGTTTGCTTGTCTGTTTGTTATGCCTCTTAGGCTAGGGGTCACACCTGCTTGTGCCATACATTCAGGGGCTTGCATCTGGCACTTAGAAATTTTCAGCCTTAGTGCAGTATTACCAGATAGGTATCACTGTGTTAAGGCTGTCAATGCATTTCTATGGCAGATGGGAGCCGAGCGCATTGCAAGCTCTGGCTTTCCACTGCCGAAGATTCAAATCTTGCGCTTTTTCCAAGCACGTCAAATGATGCGGGGCCCTGCATCATCATACTCAGCCCTTGCCTTCTCTTCACCCTCCACATCAGTCTAAAGTTGGAAGCACTGGAGCACTGCCTCGGCCAAGCAGCAACAGGCTGTGCTGAAGCTGATATGTGTAGGCGACAAACCGCACAATACTGTTGTGGACAGCTCTGAAAGAGCAGGCAGATCTGTGGCACACATCACTGAACCTAAAGCCCAGCATGGTCATGTGTGACAATGGCCGGAACCTGGTGGCGGTTCTGAGGCGAGGCGAGCGCACACATGTCCATGCCTGGCCCATGTGCTCAACCTTGTGGTTCAGCGGTTTCTTAAATCTTACCCGGAGCTGTCGGATCTGGTCGTCAAAGTACACCGACTGTGTGAGCATTTTAGAAAGTCACCTACTGCTTTGGCTGCCCTTGCCGGGTTTCAGCAGCGTTTGCAGCTTCCGGCTCACAGACTGATGTGTGATGTCCCCAGGCATTGGAATTCCACACTGCAGATGTTGGTCAGGATTTGTGAGCAGAATAAGGCAGTTGTTGACTACCAGCATCAACAAGGCCGTAGGTATTCAATTCAGACTACACACATAAGACATCAGGAGTAGACGTGGATGTCTGATATATGTACCATCCTGCAAAACTTTGAGAACTCCACCAAGATGGTGAGCGGCGATGACGCCATCATTAGCATCAAAATCCCGCTTCTCTGTCTTCTGAAATGCTGTCTGCTCAAAATCAAAGAGGATGCATTGCAGGCGGAGCACGATGAGATGGAGCAAGGAACCATACAGGGTGATTACACACAGCCCAGCCTCATCTCATCCCAATGTGGATTGGGGACAATGAGGAGGAGGAAGAAGAACAGGAGCTAGTTTCATGCGTTATAGACGATACTACATGCACAATTTTCATACCGTCTATTTAGCATGAATGGCCAGAGGACAGGGAGGAGGAAGACAGGGAGGAGGAAGAGGAGGAGAGTCAGTCGTCCTCTTGGTGAGGGCACGGAAGTTTTGCCTGTTACCAGTCTGACGCACGTGGCTGACTTTATGTTCCGCTGCCTGTCCCGTGACCATCACGTTATCAAAATTTTGGGTGACACTCATTACTGGTTGGTGACACTTTTAGACCCACACTACAAGGAGAACTTTATATCTCTTATTCTCGAGGCAAAGAGGTCTACAAAAATGGGGCATTACCAGAAGGCCCTTGTTGTGGAATTATTTAAAAAAATTCCCTTCTGAAAATGCTGGCGGCAGAGGTCATAGTTCGGTGGACAAGCAAGGAATACAGGCAAGAGAGGCATAACTCCAATCCAGCAGAGACAGGGGAACACTGTCAAAGTTCTGGGAGAGTTTTTTCATCCCCTCCTGTGGCAAAGGTCCTGAGGTGTGGTGTACTCTCATAAGGAGTTCAAAGTTTGGGAAGATGCTGAAGAAGTACCTTGCCGAATGTACTAATGTCCTCCGTGATACCTGTGTCTTATAATTATTGGGTATCCAAGCTGGACATGTGGCATGAACTGGCTCTCTACGCCTTGGTAGTCCTGGCCTGCCCTGCCGCTAGTGTTTTGTGAGAGCTGTTTTTAGTGCCGCAGGGGGAATTATTACTAATAAGCGCACCCACCCGCCTGTCAAGTGAAAATGCTGACAGGCTGACTCTTATCAAAATGAACAAGGGCTGGTTTGGGCCAGATTTTAAAACACCACCAAATGATAGCAGCGTAATATAAACTCAAAGCCAGTTTCTTTTTTGGGAAGGTATATTCCCATGCGTCTCTTCACCTCCACATGGGTATACGCTCCCTGGTTATTTGCTCTAGTACTCCTCCTTCTCCTCATCCTTCACCACCAAATCACAAGGGTGACCGTGGTCCATGATGCAACACCCACATAATATTTTTAAAGGGTGATTATGATGCTCGTAGAAAAAAAAATGTATACAGTATATTCATGTATACCCCCCAGGGGTGAATGTTTCTCAGTCCTTACTTAGTGTATGGGCATTACAAGTATAGGAGAGCCGCTGTTTTTATAAGGCCCTCCTCCACGTCTCTTCCAAGGACCATCGGAGTGCCTAACAATTTTTTGAAGCCCTGCATAGGGTGGGTATGGAAAATGCGGTCCAGACTCATGGCTACTGAGACTTGAC
>JARQOC010000001.1:146304681-146350031 GCA_033576535.1 Allobates femoralis
GGGGGGGTGCTGCTGGAAATACTCGGTGGCCCATCTCAGTCCCCTCCGGCCAGGCCCGTATTTGGAGCTCCTGCCGCCCTAGGCACTGTCAGCGGTGCGCCCCCCCATCGCACCACGCCCCCTGCAGACAGAGGAGTAGCTAAAAGGAGCCTAGAGGTTCCCAATATGGTTGGAGTAGATGGTTGCTAAGATGACCGCCACCATGTCACATCAGCAAGGAGGTGGCAGTCATGTTTTGGGTCGTAATAATGTGGAGAGAGCTAGTTTGCCCCTATAGGGTCCATGAAGGTGTGAAAAGGACCACGGCAAAGTATATATACTTTTAGACTGACCACTTTTTTTCTTTGTACAAAATCATCCCCATGCATGACAATGCACCATCTCTTGGTACAGAGCATAGCCCTGAGTAATTGGCTGCTATGGACATAAAAGTAGAGAAAAGCATGGTGTGGCTACCAGTCTCCCCTGATCTCAGCCCTATTGAGAAAATTGGAAGTACCATTAAGCAAAAAAAAAATCTAAGATGCTGTAAGACCTTAACCATCAAACCAGCAGCTCTGGGAGTCAATTCTGACATCCTACAAACAAATGCAATCAGAAAACATCCAAAACCTGACAAGTGCAATAAATGCAATATTTGTGAAGGTGATATCAAAGAAAGGCGATATACAATATGAGACATACTGGTAGGATGTTTTCATTGTGAGCCCCAATGGGGACAATGTTGATGATATATGTAAAGTACTGTGGAGTTCATAGTGTAATATAAGTGCAAAACATATTATTCTTAATATTATGTCACAATACCAGGATCTGAGGATCTTTTATTTGGAGGTCAGGGGCTCTCTGATGCCATGTCGCTGCCTGTCTCGCTGTCTTCCTCTTTTCACACTGCAGTACGGTGGACAAGAGAGCATTAACTGGTTAATAACGAGACGTATGGTGTGTGTACTAACTGAGCCATAAACCCTCCCCATACCATGTCCAGCAGACATTGTAGTATTACTATATGGATTTTATTATTAGGGCACGGACACACTGGCGTGAAACTCGGATAAGTGCAATGTGTGATTTTATCGCAGTGCAGTCAGTTAATCAACGTCTGAAACACATTGGCGAGTGTCGGACACTTTTTTCTCATCCAGATTCTGGATGGGAAAAAAGTCACAACATGCTGCGACAGTCTGCGATTCATGTGCGAGAGTCGCCAATGCAAGTCTATGAGTCCAACAAAATGATGGACCGCACACTGACAGCACACAGACCATCCGAGAGGCATCTGTTTTTTTTCACGGATACATTATCATTCTTCAGCTGAGACAACTGTAAAGTGCTCCTGTAAATGATTCTACAGTAATAGCTGCTGAGAAACAAAACAGATTGCACACGGATGTGATCTAAGAAAACTGTTGGACACTCGCACAGCATTTGGATGTCCCAGTGGCCAGCTACACAGACAGCCTGCCACAGCCAAATACAGAGCCACAGCCACACACAGAGCCACAACCACAAAAAACAGTCAGCCACATAGACAGCCAGCCACATAGACAGCTACAGAGACGCAGAGAGCCAGACAGAGAGACACAGCCACATAGACAGCCACACACATAGCCACAGCCAGCCACACACAGAGCCACAGCCAGCAACATAGACAGCCATAGCCAGCCACACACAGACACAGCCAGCCAAACACAGACACAGCCAGCTACACACACAATATCAGCCACACACATAGTTAGCCACACAAACACAGCCAGCCACACACAGCCAAAGCCAGCAAACCTCATAGACAGCCACACACACAGCCAAAGCCAGCCACACACAGGCGCAGCTACACAGACACAGCCAGCCACACACACAGCGAGCAATATAGACAGCCATAGCCAGCCACACACAGACATACAGCCAATCACACAGCCAGCCACACACACACAGTCAGCCACACACAGCCAAGCAGCCCCAGCCACACACACACAGTCAGCCACACACAGCCAAACAGCCCCAGCCACACACAGCCAGCCATGCAGCCTCAGCCATGCAGCCATAGCCAACCCCAGCCAGCCACAACCACGCAGCCCCAGCCACACAGAGACATAGTTATGCACACACAGCCAGCCACAGCCACATAGCCCCAGCCACATAAAGACACAGTCAGACACAGACAGCCACATGCAGCCATGCAGCCCTAGCCACACATAGACACAGACAGCCACACAGACACATTTTGCCACACACAGCCAGCCACGCAGCCTCAGCCACACAGACACAGTCAGTCACAGACAGCCCTAGCAACATAGACACATAGTCAGCCACAGCCACGCAGCCACAGCCACACACAACCAGCCACAAAGCCCCAGTCACACACAACCAGCCACAAAGCCCCAGTCACACACAACCAGCCACACAAAGCCCCAGCCACACACAACCAGCCACACAAAGCCCCAGCCACACACAACCAGCCACACAAAGCCGCAGCCACACAAAGCCCCAGCCACAAAGCCCCAGCCACACAAAGCCCCAGCCACACAAAGCCCCAGCCACAAACAGACACATAGACAGAAAAACACACACACACACACAGATGCAGCCAGGCATGTAACACACACACACACAGATGCAGCCAGGCATGTATACACACACACACACACACACACACACAGATGCAGCCAGGCATGTACAAACACACAGATGCAGCCAGGCATGTACACACACACACACACACACACAGATGCAGCCAGGCATGTACACACACACACACACAGATGCAGCCAGACATGTACACACACACAGATGCAGCCAGACATGTACACACACACACAGATGCAGCCAGGCATGTACACACACACACACAGATGCAGCCAGGCATGTACACACACACACACACACACACACACCACAGATGCAGCCAGGCATGTACACACACACAGATGCAGCCAGGTATGTACACACACACACAGAGATGCAGCCAGACATGTACACACACACAGATGCAGCCAGGCATGTATACACACACACACAGATGCAGCCAGAAATGTACACACACACACAGATGCAGCCAGGCATGTACACACACACACACACACACACACACAGATGCAGCCACAATGTACACACACACACACAGATGCAGCCAGTCATGTATACACACACACACACACCACACAGATGCAGCCAGAAATGTACACACACACAGATGCAGCCAGTCATGTATACACACACACACACACAGAAATGCAGCTAGTCATGTATACACACAGATGCATCCAGTCATGTATACACACACACAGGTGCAGCCAGTCATGTATACACACACACACACACACACACAGATGTACACACACACAAGATGCAGCCAGTCATGTATACACACACATGCAGCCAGTCATGTATACACACACACACAGATGCAGCCAGTCATGTATATACACACACACACACAAACACACAGGTGCAGCCAGTCATGTATACACATACACACACACACAGATGCAGCCAGTCATGTATACACACACACACAGATGCAGCCAGTCATGTATACACACACACACAGATGCAGCTAGTCATGTATACACACACACACACAGATGCAGCCAGTCATGTATACACACACACACACAGATGCAGCCAGTCATGTATACACACACACACAGATGTAGCCAGGCATGTATACACACACACACAGATGCAGCCAGGCATGTATACACACACATACAGAGATGCAGCCAGGCATGTATACACACACACACAGATACAGCCAGTCATGTATACACACACACACACACACAGATGCAGCGAGGCATGTATACACACACACACACACACATACACACACACAGATGCAGCCAGTCATGTATACACACACACACACAGATGCAGCCAGGCATGTATACACACACACACACAGATGCAGCCAGGAATGTATACACACACACACAGATGCAGCCAGGCATGTATACACACACACACACACAAGATGCAGCCAGGCATGTATACACACACACCCACACACACACAGATGCAGCCAGTCATGTATACACACACACACACAGATGCAGCCAGGCATGTATACACACACACACAGATGCAGCCAGGCATGTATACACACACACACAGATGCAGCCAGGCATTTATACACACACACACACACACAGATGCAGCCAGGCATGTATACACACACACACACAGATGCAGCCAAGCAGGTATACACACACACAGATGCAGCCAGGCATGTATACACACACACACACACACAGATGCAGCCAGGCATGTATACACACACACACACAGATGCAGCCAGGCATGTATACACACACACACAACACACACACACACACAGATGCAGCCAGGCATGTATACACACACAGATGCAGCCAGGCATGTATACACACACAGATGCAGCCAGGCATGTATACACACACACACTCACAGATGCAGCCAGGCATGTATAACACACACACACACACACACAACAGATGCAGCCAGGCATGTATACACACACACAGATGCAGCCAGGCATGTATACACACACACATACACACAGATGCAGCCAGGCATGTATACACACACACACACACACACAGATGCAGCCAGTCATGTATACACACACACACACACACACACAGAAATGCAGCTAGTCATGTATACACACAGATGCAGCCAGTCATGTATACACACACACACAGGTGCAGCCAGTCATGTGTACACACACACACACACACACACACAGATGCAGCCAGGCATGTATACACACACACACAGATGCAGCCAGACATGTACACACACACAGATGCAGCCAGGCATGTATACACACACACACAGATGCAGCCAGAAATGTACACACACACACAGATGCAGCCAGGCATGTACACACACACACAGATGCAGCCACAAATGTAACACACACACACACAACACACACACAGATGCAGCCAGTCATGTATACACACACACAGATGCAGACAGAAATGTACACAAACACAGATGCAGCCAGTCATGTATACACACACACACACACACACATGCAGCCAGTCATGTATACACACACACACAGATGCAGCCAGTCATGTATACACACACACACACACACACAGGTGCAGCCAGTCATGTATACACACACACACACACACACAGATGCAGCCAGTCATGTATAACACACAGATCACTATCATTAACACACAACACACAGATGCAGCCGTCATTATACACAAAGATCAGCCGAATGTATAACAAGATGCACAGCATGTATACACAACACAACACAACAGCCAGATGTAACACAAACCACACACACAAAGCACCACATGTATACACCAAGATGCACAGCATTATACACCCACACAGACAGCCAGCATATACACACAATGCAGCCAGGCATTATACACACACACACACAATGCAGCCAGATGTATAACACACACACAACAGCCAGCTGTATACACACACACACACACACACACAGAAGCGAATGTATACACACTCAATGCGCCAGATGTATACACACACAGATGCAGCATCATGTATACACACACACACACACAGATCAGCAGCAGTATACACACACAACACACAGATCAGCCATCTTATACACCACACACACAGAATCACTATCATGTATACACACAACAGCCAGTCATGTACACACACACACAGGGCACCGTCATGTATACACACAACACACACAGAGCAGCCAGCATTACACACCATACACAGATGCACCAGATGTACACACACAGAGCGCAGCAGTTACACACACACACAGATGCACCACATTACAAACACAATGCAGCCAGGAGTACACACACACAGATGCAGCCAGAAACCACACCACACACAGAGCAGCAGGCATGTACACACACACAAATCAGCCACGTACACACACACACATACCACACACACACAGTCAGCCGCATGTATACACACACACAGATGCACAGAAACACACCACACACACCAGATGCAGCCAGGCATGTATACACACACAGATGCAGCCAGGCATGTATACACACACAGATGCAGCAGGCATGTATACACACACACACCACAGATGCAGCCAGGCATGTATACACACACACACACACACACACAGATGCAGCCAGGCATGTATACACACACACAGATGCAGCCAGGCATGTATACACACACACATACACACAGATGCAGCCAGGCATGTATACACACACACACACACACACAGATGCAGCCAGTCATGTATACACACACACACACACACACACAGAAATGCAGCTAGTCATGTATACACACAGATGCAGCCAGTCATGTATACACACACACACAGGTGCAGCCAGTCATGTGTACACACACACACACACACACACACAGATGCAGCAGGCATGTATACACACACACACAGATGCAGCAGACATGTACACACACACAGATGCAGCCAGCATGTATACACACACACACAGATGCAGCCAGAAATGTACACACACACACAGATGCAGCCAGGCATGTACACACACACACAGATGCAGCCACAAATGTACACACACACACACACACACACACAGATGCAGCCAGTCATGTATACACACACACAGATGCAGACAGAAATGTACACAAACACAGATGCAGCCAGTCATGTATACACACACACACACACACACACATGCAGCCAGTCATGTATACACACACACACAGATGCAGCCAGTCATGTATACACACACACACACACACACAGGTGCAGCAGTCATGTATACACACACACACACACACACACAGATGCAGCCAGTCATGTATACACACACAGATGCAGCTAGTCATGTATATACACACACACACACAGATGCAGCCAGTCATGTATAACACACAGATGCAGCCAGTAATGTATACACACAGATGCAGCAGGCATGTATACACACACACACACACACAGATGCAGCCAGGCATGTATACACACACACCCACACACACACAGATGCAGCCAGTCATGTATACACACACAGATGCAGCCAGGCATGTATACACACACACACAGATGCGCCAGGCATGTATACACACAGATGCAGCCAGGCATGTATACACACACACACACAGATGCAGCAGGCATGTATACACACACACACAGATGCAGCCAGGCATGTACACACACACACACACACACACACAGATGCAGCCAGGAATGTATACACACTCAGATGCAGCCAGGCATGTATACACACACAGATGCAGCCAGTCATGTATACACACACACACACAGATGCAGCCAGGCATGTATACACACACACACACACAGATGCAGCCAGTCATGTATACACACACACACACAGAAATGCAGCTAGTCATGTATACACACAGATGCAGCCAGTCATGTATACACACACACACAGGTGCAGCCAGTCATGTATACACACACACACACACAGATGCAGCCAGGCATGTATACACACACATACACAGATGCAGCCAGACATGTACACACACAGATGCAGCCAGGCATGTATACACACACACACAGATGCAGCCAGACATGTACACACACACAGATGCAGCCAGGCATGTATACACACACACAGATGCAGCCAGAATGTACACAACACACACAGATGCAGCCAGGCATGTAACACACACACACACAATGCACCACAAACACACACACAGATGCAGCCAGCATGTATACACACACACAAGATGCAGCAGATGTACACAAACACAGATGCAGCCAGCATGTATACACACACACACACACACACACCAGATGCAGCCAGGCATGTATACACACACAGATGCAGCCAGCATGTAAACACACACAGAGCAGCCAGCATGTATACACACACACACACACACAGATGCAGCCAGGCATGTATACACACACACACACACACACACAGATGCAGCCAGGCATGTATACACACACACAGATGCAGCCAGGCATGTATACACACACACATACACACAGATGCAGCCAGGCATGTATACACACACACACACACACACAGATGCAGCCAGTCATGTATACACACACACACACACACACACAGAAATGCAGCTAGTCATGTATACACACAGATGCAGCCAGTCATGTATACACACACACACAGGTGCAGCCAGTCATGTGTACACACACACACACACACACACAGATGCAGCCAGGCATGTATACACACACACACAGATGCAGCCAGACATGTACACACACACAGATGCAGCCAGGCATGTATACACACACACACAGATGCAGCCAGAAATGTACACACACACACAGATGCAGCCAGGCATGTACACACACACACAGATGCAGCCACAAATGTACACACACACACACACACACACAGATGCAGCCAGTCATGTATACACACACACAGATGCAGACAGAAATGTACACAAACACAGATGCAGCCAGTCATGTATACACACACACACACACACACATGCAGCCAGTCATGTATACACACACACACAGATGCAGCCAGTCATGTATACACACACACACACACACACAGGTGCAGCCAGTCATGTATACACACACACACACACACACACAGATGCAGCCAGTCATGTATACACACACAGATGCAGCTAGTCATGTATATACACACACACACACAGATGCAGCCAGTCATGTATACACACACAGATGCAGCCAGTAATGTATACACACAGATGCAGCCAGGCATGTATACACACACACACACACACAGATGCAGCCAGGCATGTATACACACACACCCACACACACACAGATGCAGCCAGTCATGTATACACACACAGATGCAGCCAGGCATGTATACACACACACACAGATGCAGCCAGGCATGTATACACACAGATGCAGCCAGGCATGTATACACACACACACACAGATGCAGCCAGGCATGTATACACACACACACAGATGCAGCCAGGCATGTACACACACATCACACAACACACACACACAGATGCAGCCAGGAATGTATACACACACACAGATGCAGCCAGCATGTATACACACACAGATGCAGCCAGTCATGTATACACACACACACACACAGATGCAGCCAGGCATGTATACACACACACACACACAGATGCAGCCAGTCATGTATACACACACACAACAACAGAAATGCAGCTCAGTCATGTATACACACAGATGCAGCCAGTCATGTATACACACACACACAGGTGCAGCCAGTCATGTATACACACACACACACACACACAGATGCAGCCAGGCATGTATACACACACATACACAGATGCAGCCAGACATGTACACACACAGATGCAGCCAGGCATGTATACACACACACACAGATGCAGCCAGACATGTACACACACACAGATGCAGCCAGGCATGTAACACACACACACAGATGCAGCCAGAAATGTCACACCACACACACAAGATGCACGCAGGCATGTACACACACACACAGATGCAGCCACAAATGTAACACACACACACACACACACAACAGATGCAGCCAGTCATGTATACACACACACAGATGCAGACAGAAATTACACAAACACAGATGCAGCCAGTCATGTATACACACACACCACACACACATGCAGCCAGTCATGTATACACACACACACAGATGCAGCCAGTCATGTATACACACACACACACACACACAAGGTGCAGCCAGTCATGTATACACACACACACACACACACAGATGCAGCCAGCATGTATACACACACAGATGCAGCCAGTCATGTATACACACACACACAGATGCAGCTAGTCATGTATATCACACACACACACACAGATGCAGCCAGTCATGTATACACACACAGATGCAGCCAGTAATGTATACACACAGATGCAGCCAGGCATGTATAACACACACACACACACACACCACACAGATGCAGCCAGGCATGTATACACACACACCCACACACACACAGATGCAGCCAGTCATGTATACACACACAGATGCAGCCAGGCATGTATACACACACACACAGATGCAGCCAGGCATGTATACACACAGATGCAGCCAGGCATGTATACACACACACACACAGATGCAGCCAGGCATGTATACACACACACACAGATGCAGCCAGGCATGTATACACACACACACACACACACAGATGCAGCCAGGAATGTATACACACTCAGATGCAGCCAGGCATGTATACACACACAGATGCAGCCAGTCATGTATACACACACACACACACACACACAGATGCAGCCAGGCATGTATACACACACACACACAGATGCAGCCAGTCATGTATACACACACACACACACACAGAAATGCAGCTAGTCATGTATACACACAGATGCAGCCAGTCATGTATACACACACACACAGGTGCAGCCAGTCATGTATACACACACACACACACACACAGATGCAGCCAGGCATGTATACACACACATACACAGATGCAGCCAGACATGTACACACACAGATGCAGCCAGGCATGTATACACACACACACAGATGCAGCCAGAAATGTACACACACACACAGATGCAGCCAGGCATGTACACACACACAGATGCAGCCACAAATGTACACACACACACACACAGATGCAGCCAGTCATGTATACACACACAGATGCAGCCAGAAATGTACACACACACAGATGCAGCCAGTCATGTATACACACACACACAGATGCAGCCAGTCATGTATACACACACACACAGGTGCAGCCAGTCATGTATACACACACACACACAGATGCAGCCAGTCATGTATACACACACACACACAGATGCAGCCAGTCATGTATACACAGATGCAGCTAGTCATGTATACACACACACAAGATGCAGCTAGTCATGTATACACACACACACACACACAGATGCAGCCAGTCATGTATACACACACACACAGATGCAGCCAGTCATGTATACACACACAGATGCAGCCAGTCATGTATACACACACACAGATGCAGCCAGTCATGTATACACACACACACAGATGTATCCAGGCATGTGTACACACACACACACACACACACACAGATGCAGCCAGGCATGTATACACACACACACACACAGATGCAGCCAGGCATGTATACACACACACACACACACACACACAGATGCAGCCAGGCATGTATACACACACACACACAGATGCAGCCAGTCATGTATACACACACACACACACACAGATGCAGCCAGGCATGTATATACACACACACACACACACACAGATGCAGCCAGGAATGTATACACACACAGATGCAGCCAGGCATGTATACACACACACACACAGATGCAGCCAGGCATGTATACACACACACACACAGATGCAGCCAGGCATGTATACACACACACACACAGATGCAGCCAGGCATGTATACACACACCAATGCACGACACCACACAGATGCAGCCAGGCATGTATACACACACACACAGATGCAGCCAGGCATGTATACACACACACACACAGATGCAGCCAGGCATGTATACACACACACACACAGAGATCAGCCAGGCCATGTATACACACACACACACACAGATGCAGCCAGGCATGTATACACCACACAGATGCAGCCAGGCATGTAACACACACAGATGCAGCCAGGCATGTATACACACTACACACTACACACACACACAGATGCAGCCATGCATGTATACACACACAACACACACACACAGATGCAGCCAGGCATGTATACACACACACACACACACACAGATGCAGCCAGGCATGTATACAACACACACACACACACACACACACACACACAGATGCAGCCAGGCATGTATAACACACACACCACACACACACAGATGCAGCCAGGCATGTATATACACACACACACACACACAGATGCAGCCAGGCATGTTATACACACACACACACACACAGATGCAGCCAGGCATGTATACACACACACACACACAGATGCAGCCAGGCATGTATACACACACACACACAACACACATTAGTTTTAGATAAAAGAATGAACACATCGGCGTTTGCTCACCTCCCCCTTGATGGTGTCCCATTCAGCTCCTCCATGGCGGGAATCTAATGGAGCAGGGCGCGCTGCATGATGTCACAGCTTGCTGACATGGCCACTGCTCAGAGCTCTGTCTGTCAGCAGTGACGCAGCCGGCCCTGCTCAGAAACAGAAGGTGCCGGCCGACCAAACAACAAGCGAAGGGTCCTGCGGGCAGCCATGAAGAGCTGGGAGCCTCAGCCAACATTGGCAGAGACCGGCCCAGCCTGCTGCCCCAGAATGGCGCTAGTCAAGCGCTCCGGTCTTGAGGGTGAGTGCAATGTAAGCATCCCCTCAGGACTTTGCTGTAGCCAGCCTGTGCCGGCCGCTGGGTGCATTAAGGTTATTGTTTGTATGATAAATCACCGGTGGCCGCATCCCGCACTAAGAATAGCCGCGGCCGCCAGTGATTTACTTTTGCATTGTTGTTGATAACGCACCCGGCGGCCCTGAACTGTTACCGGCCCCGGCGGCCCGGGGGGCAAATGCCTCCCTGCCACCTGGCCCAGCCCGCCCCTGCTCACCAGCCATGAATACTACCAGGAGACTGAAAGAAACCTAGCTGTTGACTAGTGGGTAACCCTAAGATGGTACAGATGAAGTAGGGCTGCTTGTAGGTTAGATCTGAAAGTTTTGGAGAATAAATACTAGTCTTCCCAGGATGGGGCAAGGGGATTATGGAGAGAACTATGATAAGTAAATGTACAGATAACAGGAATAGAGTGTTCAAGTTAAGCAAGCCATATTGCTGAAATATATTTTACAAGTGAAGTTCTGCCATGTAGTGTATAATCAAAACGCCTGTACCTCTGTCTAAGTAAATAAAGATGTGAAGTCTATGTTTTCTGCCTGCTATGTCTTAGACATACGTTTAACCAGTTTCATCAGTAAACAGTGTGACATCAGTGTGACCTGCTGTGACCTCACTGACATTATCACACGTCACATTTGGCTCTCGCAGAGCTCAGAGTGAGAATTAGGAGTTGGGCAGTGGCTGCTCTTCCAGCCCACGGGGGTGCGTTCACTGAACATGTCTCCATAGACTGGGAGACTGAGACGTCGTGGGACCTCCTTTGGACTGCGTTTGACTTTATTTTGGATTTGGATGAAGAAAAAATTGGTTAATGATGATGTCTTGTCTTTGTTTACTAATTCTCTCTTTTTATGTTTTGCAGGTTCACTTTTGAGGTCTATGGCGGATTCGGTGGACTTCAATGAATCCCTGGAGTATTGCAGGATTTTATTTTTTTATTTTTTGGGATTTTTTTTTTTAATAAATTAGTGAAGCAGGGAATATACAGAGAGAATGTTTTTCAAATAAAATACTTTTTAGTGTTTATATTTTTCATAATACTGAATGTGATAGTAATGTGGGGTTTCTGACTGATGCCTCAACAACACTAACCCCTGGGCTTAATTCTAAATGACATATCATGGCTGGCATCAACCCCAGACACCATTATCCAATTTGCCAACACACGAGAGGAACGAGAAGAGCATGGGTGAAATGCCAAGATGAGCACATCAAATGGAAGCACCAATTCTGGGGTGCTGCAGTCTGTTTTTTAATGCTGGGTGGAGCCATTAAATATGGCCCTTCCCACCCTGAGAATATTAGATCCCAGTTATTAGCTTCATCTTGGCAGGTGATCCAATTTGGAAGGCAACCCATATTTTTATTTGAATTATTTATTTATAAACAGCATGGGGGTAACCTCTGTTTTGGATTTCAAGCTATGATAAAGCTGTCAGCTACCAGCTGCAGCTCTCTCCTTTACCCTAACTGACTATCAAAAGTAGAGGGGATTGTGATACGAATAGGACGAATTTGTTAATACGTATGGAACAGATAGGTGTCCAATTCAGTCAATAGATAGTTAATCAATTTGTTTTTTTGTCTACAGAATGAACTACAGTATGAAGGAGCACTAGGTTTATTCAAGTTCAAATTTGTTCTTGTATAAGTGGAATAATCTGGCAGAAACTGGCCCCCGTCTTATCAGGCCCAGGAATGGATGTACATCTGTAATTTATCCTTGTGAGTTTCCTGATGAAGGGGTAATTCCTTGAAATGCGAAGAAAATAAAAATCACGTATAAAGAAATCTCCGCGAGTTGAGCTTTTTTCATCAAGTCGGAAGCACAGTCGTACAATCCTTTTCCATCTTATACTGGCTCTGCTGTCCTAACCCAAGGGAGAGTGCTGCAGCTAGTCATCAGGATATTATTGGATATATCAAGGGTGATTTGATTTGGTTGTGACCCTTACAACCACCCTAAGGTGAGCAGTGTTTACACACTTTAATTAATTTTACAGACAGGTATATCCTATGTGCGCTTTCTTTCCTTCCAGTTTTGCTAAAACAGGCTGGGAAATGTGTGAGAAACAAGTGAACAATAAGTACCGTATATACTCGTGTATAAGCCGACCCGTGTATAAGCCGACCCCCCTACTTTTGCCCCCAAAACCTGGCTCGTGTATAAGCCAAGGGTGGACCCCAGCACAGGTATACAGCCGCCATCAGTGTGGTATACAGCAGCCCCAGAGGTATATACAGCAGCAGCCCCAGTGGTATATACAGCAGCAGCAGCCCCAGTGGTTAGTATACAGCAGCCCCAGAGGTTTATACAGCCCCAGTGGTAGTATACAGCAGCCCCAGTGGTAGTATACAGCAGCCCCAGTGGTAGTATACAGCAGCCCCAGAGGTATATACAGCCCCAGTGGTAGTATACAGCAGCCCCAGTGGTAGTATACAGCAGCCCCAGTGGTAGTATACAGCAGCCCCAGTGGTAGTATACAGCGGCCCCAGAGGTAGTATACAGCAGCCCCAGAGGTATATACAGCCCCAGAGGTATATACAGCAGCCCTAGTGGTGTATACAGCAGCCCCAGAGGTATATACAGCAGCCCTTAGGTAGTATACAGCAGCCCCAGTGGTGTATACAGCAGCAGCAGCCCCAGGGGTGTATACAGCAGCAGCCCCAGGGCTGTATACACCAGCAGCCCCAGGGCTGTATACAGCAGCAGCCCCAGGGCTGTATACAGCAGCAGCCCCAAAGCTGTATACAGCAGCAGCCCCAGGGCTGTATACAGCAGCAGCCCCAAAGCTGTATACAGCAGCAGCCCCAGGGCTGTATACAGCAGCAGCCCCAGGGCTGTATACAGCAGCAGCCCCAGGGCTGTATACAGCAGCAACCCCGGAGGTATACAGGCCCCCCCATCAAGCTCCAGGGCCCCCCCCTTGCGCGGCAGCCTGTAAAGGAAAGTCATACTTATCAGTGTCCCGCGCTGTCCCGCTGCTGCCGACACACGATCCCGGGCTTCAAACCGGGTATTCCGGCTTCCAGCTTCATTTTGTCGCGGGCAATGACGTCATTGCCCGCGACCACAGGAACACGGAAGACGCGGATTGAAGCCTGGGATCGTGTGTCGGGACAGCGCGGGACACTGATAAGTATGATTTTCCTTTACAGGCTGCCGCGCAAGGGGGAAGGGCCCTGGAGCTTGATGGGGGGGCCTGTATACCTCCGGGGCTGCTGCTGTATACCTCAGTACTCGCGTATAAGCCGAGGGGGGACTTTTCAGCCCAAATTTTGGGCTGAAAAACTCAGCTTATACGCGAGTATATACGGTAATTGCATACAATCGCATGAGGTGATCATAAGCTGGGAATCTTCTGGAATCAGTAGTACGCATGTCTGCGCATGGTCAATCACGTAATTATAACGTATGTAAATAACATTTTGTATATAAACTCGGAACTCTCAGGGGATTTTATTTTGGAGCCTGAAAGACGTGTCAGCATTAAACTGTTCCCAGATTCCTCCGGAGTGATGCTACAATATCTGGTGATGTATTGATGCTTTACTCTTATTATAAGTCTGTGGAGCCTCGGTTAGGAGTCTCAAACACAGGACTAGCCAGATATCCTGACTTATTTGCATATTCATAATTCCCAGGAGGCAATGCACCTAGGAATTCACTGTGTTGAGCGCTTTAGCCAGCTGCCCGCAGTGTTTTCTTGGACTGGTCTCCCTGAGATCAGTGAATACTTTGTGATGTTGGTCTACTAGGCCTTGCTTCCACCTAGCCAGAATCCTACTCCACACTGATGAGGGGCAATACCCCGAAACAGCTGTCTGTGGATGGATACCTGGTCTTGGTATTCCCTTGTCATATCTCTAAGCTTGTAAAAGAGCTGGATATTGACTAAAAGGGCCATTTAACATGGTGGTTATGGTGTTCTCCGCAAGGAGCCACCCCTTGACTGGGTCCTTCCCTGGAAGGATATCTGGCTAGTCCTGTGTTTGAGACTCCTAACCGAGGCTCCACAGACTTATTTGCATATTCATAATTCCCAGGAGGCAATGCGCCTAGGAATTCACTGTGTTGAGCGCTTTAGCCAGCTGCCCGCAGTGTTTTCTTGGACTGGTCTCCCTGAGATCAGTGAATACTTTGTGATGTTACTCTTATTATAGACGCTAATACTTTAAACCACATTAGATTGTTAGTCTAATTAATTAAATTTTAATATCTTGTTTTATGTTAAAAACTGTTGTGCCTAATTTGCATGTTAGTGAGCGAGCTGCAATACATTTTGGTTCTTTTTCTTGTGATTAAAACTGACCTTGGTCATATTGATTCTCAGTGCACAGAGAGTCTTTGTGATCGTGTAGAATTTTGCCATTTTGCCCAGAAAAGGGTTATAGAAAAAGTGTTTTTGTTTGTGCAGTTGCATTACCAATGAGAGAAAAAAACAAGTTGGTGAAGAATTAATGCCTTTGGGCAAAGGACCAGATTACAGAAAAGTTGATACCATTTGAAGGAAACAAAAGCGAGAATTTTTGTTCATAGGATAAAGTGC
Organism: Allobates femoralis; assembly: GCA_033576535.1. Taxonomy (NCBI): domain Eukaryota; kingdom Metazoa; phylum Chordata; class Amphibia; order Anura; family Aromobatidae; genus Allobates; species Allobates femoralis. The sequence continues at coordinate 146,321,503 of JARQOC010000001.1, forward strand.
CCTTGGGACACCTTTGTCAAGTTTTCGACAATTGCCAGTTTGAAAAGTTTTGTTCACTATGTTTAAGAGAACCAAAATAGAGAAAAATGATAACCCTGTGGAGATTCCCGACTGGTCCCAGACTCCATATGATATAATAGCTCAAGAGTAAGTACATAGTGGTTTAGCTGAGGCATGGGATAATAAGTTAAAAAGCTCAGAGCCCCTCAATATTGTGAAGGTACTTGAGGTTATTCCTGTAAAGGCAGGTGATGCAGTTGGGTTGGGGCGGCGCAATTAGGCATTAGCCTTAGCTTATTGTACACTGTGTGCAAAATTATTAGACAAAATGAGTATTTTGATCACATGATACTTTTTATACATGTTGTCCTACTCCAAGCTGTATAGGCTTGAGAGCCAACTAGCAATTAAGTAAATCAGGTGATGTGCATCTCTGTAATGAGGAGAGGTGTGGTGTAATGACATCAACACCCTTTATAAGGTGTGCTTAATTAGGCAAATGTCTTTCCTTAGACAAAATGGGTCAGAAGAGAGATTTGACGGGCTCTGAAAAGTCCAAAATTGTGAGAAGTCTTGCAGAGGGATGCAGCAGTCTTGAAATTGCCAAACTTTTGAAGCGTGATCACCGAATAATCAAGTGTTTCATGGCAAATAGCCAACAGGGTCGCAAGAAGCATGTTGGACAAAAAATTTGCAAAATAACTGATCATGAATTGAGGAAAATCAAGCATGAAGCTGCTAAGATGCCATTTGCCACCAGTTTTGCCCTATTTCAGAGCTGCAATGTTACTGGAGTATCAAAAAGCACAAGGTTTGCCATACTCAGGGACATGGCCAAGGTAAAGAAGGTTGAAAAACAACCACCTTTGAACAAGAAACATAAGAAAAAACGTCAAGACTGGGGTGAGAAATATCTTAAGACTGATTTTTCAAAGGTTTTATGGACTGATGAAATGAGAGCGACTCTTGATGGGCCAGATGGATGGGCCAGAGGCTGGATCAGTAAAGGGCAAAGAGCTCCACTCTGACTCAGATGCCAGTAAGGTGGAGGTGGGGTGCTGGTATGGGCTGGTATCATCAAAGACGAACTTGTGGGACCTTTTTGGGTTGACGATGGATGGAAGCTCAACTCCCGGACCTACTGACAGTTTCTGGAAGACAACTTCTTCAAGCAGTGGTACAGGAAGAAGTCGATATCGTTCAAGAAAAACATGATTTTCATGCAGAACAGTGCTCCATCACATGCATCCAACTACTCCACAGCGTGGCTGGCCAGTAAAGGTCTAGAAGAAGAAAAATAATGACATGTCCCCATTGTTCACCTCATCTGAACCCCATAGAGAACCTGTGGTCCCTCCAAAAATGTGATATCTACAGGGAGGGAAAACTGTACACCTCTCGGAACAGTGTCTGGGAGGCTGTGGTGGCTGCTGCACGCAATGTTGATCGTAAACAGATCAAGCAACTGACAGAATCTATGGATGGAAGGCTGTTCAGTGTCATCATAAAGAAAGGTGGCTACATTGGTCACTAATTTTTTGGGGTTTTGTTTTTGTATGTCAGAAATGTTTTTTTCTAAATTTTGTGCAGTTATATAAGTTTACCTGGTGATAATAAACAAATGAGATGGGAATATATTTGGTTTTTATTAAGTTGCTTAATAATTCTGCACAGTAATAGTTACCTGCACAAACAGAAATCCTCCTAAGAAACTCCTAATAAACTCTCTCAATGTGGGACATTTGTCAGTTATATCACTGTATAGGGACAGCATTATTTTTGTCTAGCTGTGATTTGTGGGGAACCCCCTTGGTGTCTTTTTCTGAGTATTGTCACATATTTTGATTATATATAAAACTAGCTGGGTGCCCGATGCACATGCATCGGGATTCTAGCAGAGCGAGTCTCTGACTCGCAATGGCCACTTCGCGGCCAATGCTTCGCGCTGCTAAGGTGACTCGCCATGCCCGCTGCGCGGGCATAGCGAGTCGCCTTAGAACTGCTCGCAATGCTTCGGGCGTATCCACATGACCACGCTGACTCGCAGCGTGAGCGGACTCAAAAGGGGCAAAAAACCCATTCGTGATTATATAATATATAAAATAAAAAAATCTTTTAATTGCAAACAATACTCTATATTGTCCTCCAATTTAAAAATACTATTATAAGAGTAAGCAAAAAATACCCTGGACGGTGAGACTGCTCACTAGGGGTTATTTATGATTGAACCATTTATGGATTTCTTATTCATTTATATGAACACTAGCTGTGAGCCCGATGCAAATGCATCGGGATTCTAGAACGTGCATTAATTTGATTATAGTAGTTATAGCTACTTTTTGAGGGAGTCCAATACTTTTTTTGGGGGGTCCAATACTTTTTGGGGGGGTGCAATACTTATTGGGGCGCGTTCAATGCTTTTTGGGGTGCGTTCAATACTTATTGGGGCGCGTTCAATGCTTTTTGGGGCACGTTCAATGCTTTTTGGGGCGTGTTCAATACTTTTTGGGGGGTGTTCAATACTTATTGGGGTGTGTTCAATACTTTTTGGGGCGCGTTCAATACTTTTTGGGGCGCGTTCAATACTTATTGGGGTGCGTTCAATACTTTTTTGGGCGCGTTCAATACTTATTGGGGTGTGTTCAATACTTATTGGGACGCGTTCAATACTTTTTGTGGCGCGTTCAATACTTTTTGGGGCGCGTTCAATACTTATTGGGGTGCGTTCAATACTTTTTGGGGCGCGTTCAATACTTATTGGGGTGTGTTCAATACTTATTGGGACGCGTTCAATACTTTTTGTGGCGCGTTCAATACTTTTTGGGGCGCGTTCAATACTTATTGGGGTGCGTTCAATACTTTTTGGGGCGCGTTCAATACTTATTGGGGTGTGTTCAATACTTATTGGGGTGTGTTCAATACTTTTTGGGGCGCGTTCAATACTTTTTGGGGCGCGTTCAATACTTATTGGGGTGCGTTCAATACTTTTTGGGGCACGTTCAATACTTATTGGGGTGTGTTAAATACTTTTTGGGGTGTGTTCAATACTTATTGGGACGCGTTCAATACTTTTTGGGGCGCGTTCAATACTTATTGTGACGCGTTCAATACTTATTGGGGTGTGTTCAATACTTTTTGGGGCGCGTTCAATACTTTTTGGGGCGCGTTCAATACTTATTGGGGTGCGTTCAATACTTTTTGGGGCGCGTTCAATACTTATTGGGGTGTGTTCTATACTTTTTGGAGTGCTTTGCTGGGCTAAACCTGAATGGTGCACAGGGGGTTAATCACATGTCAGGTCTGTGTGTGAGTGAAGATGTGCTGATTGACTCACTGGGTTGCAGCTGGGAGTGAGTAGGCTGGATAGGAACCTGCCAGGTGTCTGAGTGAGGAGAGGACGATTCAGAAGTTCAGAGCACTGCCATGTGAAGAGGTGCTGGAAGTGATCCGTCCTCAGTGGGTAAGTGATGGGAGCCAGTGTCCAAGGGCCAGGTGGTCACAGCTGACTTTGGGACATTGAGGGGGGGGGGGCTGTGCGGCCATTGAGGGGGAGGGGGGGCCTGTGCGGCCATTGAGGGGGGGGGGGGGTCTGTGCGGCCATTGAGGGGGGGGGGGGTCTGTGCGGCCATTGGGGGGGGTGTCTGTGCGGCCATTGGGGGGTGTCTGTGCGGCCATTGAGGGGGGGGGTGTCTGTGCGGCCATTGAGGTGGGGGGTGTCTGTGCGGCCATTGAGGGGGGGGGGGTCTGTGCGGCCATTGAGGGGGGGGGGGTCTGTGCGGCCATTGAGGGGGGGGGGTCTGTGCGGCCATTGAGGGGGGGGGTTCTGTGCGGCCATTGGGGGGGGTTCTGTGCGGGTAGTAGTAGTAGTAGTAGTAGTAGGGATGATGATGATGATGATGATGATGATGATGATGATGATGATGATGATGATGATCTGTGATAGCGACTCGCAATGCTTGCACTACCCAGCGACTCGCATGGATCCCCATTGAAAGTATAGGGGGAGATGCGGCAGCTGAGGTAGCGACTCGCAATGGCCTCGCGGCCATTGCTCGCGCTATCTCAGCGGTGAATCGCTAACTTTGTAGCCGGGCCTCTGGTTCTATTTTCGGCCAGCGACTCGCAATGGCCGCTTCGCGGCCATTGCTCGCGCGTGGTGACGTCACAGCGTGACATAGCCACGGCGTTTTCGGGGTCCGACACAAAAATGCCTACGGCAATTATATAGTAGATATCTATGTCACTAAGTTTCCAACTACTTCACAGTGTGGCTATTCATTAAAGGTCTAAAAGAAGAAAAAATAATGACATGGCCCCCTTGTTCACCTGATCTGAACCCCATAGAGAACCTGTGGTCCCTCATAAAATGTGAGCTCTACAGGGAGGGAAAACAGTACACCTCTCGGAACAGTGTCTGGGAGGCTGTGGTGGCTGCTGCACGCAATGTTGATTGTAAACAGATCAAGCAACTGACAGAATCTATGGATGGAAGGCTGTTGTGTGTCATCATAAAGAAAGGTGGCTATATTGGTCACTAATTTTTTGGGGTTTTGTTTTTGCATGTCAGAAATGTTTGTTTCTAAAATTTTGTGCAGTTATGTTAGTTTACCTGGTGAAAATAAACAAGTGAGATGGGAATATATTTGTTTTTTTAAGTTGCAAACAGATATCCTCCTAAGATAGCCAAATCTAAAAAAAAAAAACCACTCCAACTTTCAAAAATATTAAGCTTTGATATTTATGGGTCTTTTGGGTTGATTGAAAACATAGTTGTTGATCAATAATAAAAATAATCTTCTAAAATACAACATGCCTAATAATTCTGCACACAGTGTATAATTCATAAAAAGAATTCTGAGTTGCTTAAAAAGGTTTCCCAAGCAGAATAAAATTTAATTAATTAGAAGGGAAACAAGTGGTACTGGAGTGTCATCAAAAATTGTTAAAAGAAAAATTAGAATGATATCAAGTAGTGACTGAGAAAACCGCTGAGGAGGATGGTGGAGGCTGTAAGAGGAGGACAGTGGAGGCTGCAAGAGGAGGGCAATTGAGGCTGCAAGAGGAGGATGGTGGGGGCTGCAAGAGAAAGAGGACGGTGGGGACTGCAAGTGGAGGAGGATGGTGAGGGCTGCAAGAGAAAGAGGACAGTGTGGGCTGAAAGAGAATGACAGTGGGGGCTGCAAGAGAAGGACAGTGGAGGCTGCAAGAAGAGAACGATGGCGGCTGCAAGAGGAGGACAATTGGAGCTACAAGAGGAGGACAGTGGGGGCTGCAAGAGGAGGATGGTGGGGGCTGCAAGAGGAGGAGGATGGTGGGGGCTGCAAGAGGAGGAGGACGGTGGGGGCTTCAAGAGGATGAGGATGGTGGGGGCTGTGAGAGATGGACAGTGTGAACTGCAAGAGGAGGATGGTGGAGGATGCAAGAGGAGAACGGTGGAGGCTGCAAGAGGAGGACGATTGGAGCTGCTAGACGAGTCTGGTGGGGGCTGCAAGACGAGGAGAATGGTGGCAGCTGCAAGAGGAGGAAGATGGTGGGGGCTGCAGGAGGAGGAGAACGGTTGAGATGCAAGAAGGGGACAGTGAGGTCTGCAAGAGGAGGAGTATGGTGGGGGCTGCAACAGGAGGAGGATGGTGGGAACTGCAAGAGGAGAAGGACAGTGGGGACTGCTAGAGGAGGACAATGGAGGCTGCAAGAGAAGGACAATTGGGGCAGCAAGAGAAGGATGCATACACATCGCCTGAGAGTGGTTGCCTGGTTTCACAGCAGTGCTCTGAAACTAGGCGACCACTCTTAGCCGATTTTTCGGCGCAAAATCGCTGCTTTACACGGGGCGACTCGCCACCGATGATGCTGATGATAGGCCACGCCCCTGCGTCGCCTGTGAAATCGGCGGTGATGTCACCTGGTGTGATGGTACCTTTAAACTCATCAGTCTGAGTATATAAAAAACACAGTTTTCTGCTATATATGCACTGGTTATCAAAAATGGGGGTGACCACTTATTATTTTTTAATGGTTTATTCAAATAATTTAAAAAAAAACATGGGAGAGCTTTTATTTTTGATAACCAGCAAAGATAAAGAACACAGCTGGAATCTGCATCCCGCAGCTGTGTATGTTATCGGTGCTGGTTATCGCAAATAGCCAGGGGACTGCACCACTTTTTTTTCCACTTTTTTGTTGTTTTTTTCACTGAGCCTGTCAATCACACCACACTACCGTCAGTCAAAAACGCACCCAGGCATTTTCTCCATGCTGCTCACATTCAGTTTCAGCACATTTCCATCCATTCCTGCATTTTTAAAGTCCCCCCGAAACTCCTGGTAAGGTGAGAAAATGAATAACTTGTGTTTCCCATTGACTTGCATTAGGTTTGTTATTCATAAAAAATACAGGAATATTACAAAACATTTGGCGTGAATAATCCGAACCTGAATATTTTCGTATTCACTCATCACTAGTGGTGTTCAAAAGTACAACTTGTGCAACATAAAAACAAGCCCTCGCATGGCTATATTAAAGGAAGAATTAAAAAAGTTATTGTTTTTGGAAATAGGAGAAAAAAAAATATCACGAAAAATGAAAAATTTCCATGGACTTAAATGTTTAATTCATAGTGATATTAAAAATGTTGATTTCTATTAGTAGTATTTTTAAATTCTTCCTCTATTTGCAGTTCACATTGTGCTATTTTCTTGTTGATGTTCTAGCAGACATTCATAGCAATTTGTAAATCACTGTCATATTGACTGCTTTTGTGCTGTGCGGAGTCCACATATGTCCAAGATGATGTGCCAAGCAATTTTAGCTGACTGACTTCTGTAATAAAAGGATGCCACAGGCAAGAATAAAATATTATATCATCACAAATTTATAACAATCATTTGTCATTATCTGGTGTTAAGTGACAAGTGGTGACACTAGCACTGGTAAAATAAAAGACCTCAGGCAAGAGTTTAAAACAATGTTTTTGGTACCAAAAGTTAAAAAAACAAAAATTATATCAATCTAAAATACAGTATGTTCTGGAGAGAAGCAATTGTATTCCAGTTGACTTGAATTCTACTTGAATGATAAAAAAAATCTGCATTCACATAAATGCAAGAGTAAGGTCACAAGGCATGTTGAGATGTCATGACTTTGTAACCATATGCGAGCTTACACAGAAACGTACCAGGCCACATCAAAGTTCGGAGTCCATGCCTTGTGTGCAGAGGTTTGTGGATTTAGCTTGTGGCTGCTGTGATAAGAACATGCACCTAGGTCCAGACAGGGGACAATGACATGTGGAGAGAAAAAGATGTTAACAATATGTGAAATGTTTTAGCTTTCAGTTTCTACATATTATTTTTATTTTCTCTCCAGGCCCCAGAAAATAGTAACAGTTTCTATAAATCCAGGGTGCAGCACATGCAAAAACAAGGCAAAAGGAACCTGCCTGCCTTCACAATGCGTTCAGTGATCCCGCCTGGCCTTCCTTCTGAAAATGGACTTTGGACATATTCACTGACTGGGTCATTGACTTAATGGTGCAGACATAGTCAAAGTGTTCTCTGTCCTGCACCATTATACAGTATACATTCTATGCAGTTAGACACCTGAATGCAGTCTGATGCGTGTCTGCCTGCTGAAAACATATACTCCCAAAATGGTGCAGGACAGAGCACACATTGACTCCGTCTGCAGCATTAAAGTCAATGGCCCCATCAGCGCATACGTCCAAAGCCTGTTTTCAAATGTTAAGATAGGTTTACATGTAGCGACATCGTTAACGATGTTGCTGCAACTTGTGATGTTGCAACGGCCTGATAGCGAAGTGCGACATGTACCAACGACCAGCGATCAGCTCGCTGATCGCTGATCGTTGGTAGAATGGCTAGTGCCGTTTCCCCATCGTTGGTCGCCCACTAGGGAGCACACATTGGCGTGTGTGACGCCCTTCTAAACCTGTGTTCCCTGGTAAGCAGAACTCTGCTGCTAATTACAGACCTGTCTTTAATCTCCCCTTCATCTCTAAACTCCTGGAACGCTTGGTCCATTCCCATATGATCCGCTATCTCTCCGACAATTCTCTTCTTGACCCTCTACAATCCAGCTTCTGCTCCTTTCATTCTACTGAAACTGCCCTCACTAAAGTCTCTACTGATCTAATAACAGCTAAATCTAATGGTCACTACTCCCTACTGATCCTCCTTGATCTCTCTGCTGCATTTGATACTGTGGCTCACCGGCTCCTTCTCTCTATGCTGTGCTCTATTGGAGTTAAGGACACCGCTCTCACCTGGTTCTCCTCCTACCTCTCTGCCCGCTCCTTCTCTGTATCTTTCACCAGCTCCTCTTCCTCTCCTCTTCCCCTCACAGTTGGGGTTCCTCAGGGTTCAGTCCTAGGTCCTCTTCTCTTCTCTCTATACACTGCTCCCATTGGACAAACCATCAGTAGATTTGGTTTTCAGTACCATCTTTATGCTGACGACACCCAGTTATACACCTCTTCTCTTGACATCACCTCCACATTACTACAAAATACCAGTGATTGTCTGTCTGCTGTCTCTGACATCATGTCTTCTCTCTACCTGAAATTGAATCAGTCAAAGACTGAACTTCTCGTGTTTCCTCCGTCTCCTAATCTTCCGAAACCTAATATTGCCATTTCTGTATGTGGTTCTATTGTTACTCCTCAACAGCACGCCCGCTGTCTTGGGGTTATATCTGACTCGGATCTCTCCCTCTCTCCCCAAGTTTCTCGCTCGCTCATGCCACCTACACCTCAAAAACATCTCTAGAATTCGACCTTTTCTTACTGTTGACTCTGCAAAAACTCTGACTGTTGCCCTTATTCATTCTCGCCTGGATTACTGCATGTCTCTACTAATCAGTCTCCCTCTTACAAAACCCTCTCCTCTCCAATCCATCCTCAATGCAGCAGCCAGGATCATATTCCTCTTCAACCGCTTCACCGATGCCTCTATCCTAGGGCATTCATTACACTGGTTGCCAATCAGCTATAGAGTACAATATAAAATTATTACTCTCACCCACAATTCCCTCCACAGTTCTGCTCTGCCCTACATCTACTCCCTCAACTCTGTCTATTGCCCTACATGTGCCCTCCACTATACAAGTGACCTAAGACTGACATCAGCTACAATCCGAACCTCCCACACCCGTCTCCAAGACTTCTCACGAGCTGCAGCAATTCTCTGGCACGGATTGCCAAGAACAATTCAATGAATTTCCAATGCCAATAGTTTTAAGCGAGCCTTAAAAACACATCTCTTTAGGCTGGCCTATCACCTCACCTCACTTGTCTAACTATTCCTATCTTCGCTTTTCTAAATCTGGCCTCTTGTCATCTGTCTGCACCTGCAGACTGTCTATCTGTCTGTCTCCCATGCATAATAAAGTATTTTATCTGTACTTGTACAGATCCCGACCGATGACCGATTCATGCAGCGTTACGTGAATCCCCTAATTAATATATTGATGGCTGGACCATATATGACATCATTTGTTACTGTAATCTTTTGTGCCTCCCCTAATACCTCTAGATTGTAAACTTGCAAGCAGGATCCTCACTCCTCATGGTTTTTGAATTTTTGTTACTCTGTATTGTCTCATATTGCCTGTACATGTCCCCTCCGAATTGTAAAGTGCTGCGTAATATGTTGACGCTATATAAATAAAATTATTATTATTATTATTATTAGTGGAAACGTGACATTCTCAGATGAATCATCGTTTTCCCCATTTTCCGACCTCCGGCCGAGTGTACGTTTGGAGACAGCCGAAAGAAGCATTCCATCCAGACTGCCTTCTCCCAACCGTAAAACATGGCGGAGGTTCTGTGATGATCTGGGGTGCTATTTTGTGGGGATCTGACGGGCCAATAATATCACCTTGTATGAATTCATACCTCAGAGAACTGAGGCTGTAATCGCAGCAAAAGATAGACTTACACCATATTAAACTAACTTTTGTTGATTTTTCCAGGTGTTTCCATTATTTTTTCAAACCCCTGTATATGTACCATGCAATAATGCATGCGTTTCCCATAGACTCCCATGTGTTTTCAATAACAGGAACAAAAACGTTGCAGGCCGCATTTTTGGGTGCACTTTCAAAAACCATAGCGTCAAATGCATTGAAGTTTTTCAATGCGTTTTTTGCATTGGAGCCTATGAGTGCGTTAACGGATGCGTTTTTCAACATTTGCACATGAAAATAACGCATGCATTTAGAAAATGCATGATGCAAGTCTGACCCTAGCCTTATACTACTCTGTGAATGGCATGAAAAAGTAAATAAATGTAATTCTTGATCTGCTGTTGATATGTTTATTCTGCCTCCCACAAAATGCAGTACTGCTCATCTTACATTTATCCTGCACTCTATGCTGAGCACTTACATTGGGGTTTACATGTAAATCACTGAAGTATACGAGTAGGACATGGCGACGACAAAACATGCCATGGAACATTTGCTTACATTCGGGTTTACATGTAAATTTCTCAAATATGTGATTACGACAACTCATCCAATGCAGCATTCACTACATTGAGACAGATAGCAAGTCTAGGCCCAAGTCTATTATCTGTCAATGTATATAAACAGATGGAGTTTTCATATTACTTGTAACACAAAGGCTCGGGTCACATTTGGAGGGAGCGTCCTTTGCGAGGATGTTTTAAAAGAGGCAGTTTTTTCACTTACCATTTTTTGCCTTTTTAACACTAGCGTTAACGCTTGCATTAACGCATAGTACATATGTGTACCATGCATTAACGCATGTGTTTTCCATAGACTTCCTTGTTAAAAAAAAGTCATGCGTTTTTGCAAACACCCTCAAAAATGCTGCTTACTGTGTTTTTTGGTGCTTTTGCAAAAATGCATAGTGTCAAAAGTGTTTCATTTTGAAGATGCATTTTTTGCATGGGAGCCTATGGAAGCATTAACGCTAGCGTTTTTCACAATTTGGAGCCGGCCTGCCAATCGGACCCGAATATCCTAGATTAGCTGCCTGTATCCAATCCAGTGTACCTCTAGCTGGAACCGAAATCCCTAGACTGAGGGCACTAGACAGAATCTCCAAAATTCACCCTGGTTAATCAACAGTTCTCCTTATATACCCTCAGCCCTCATTGCAGGATATTGGGGACTTCACGATTGGTGGAATAAAACTGTCTTCTCATTGGCTGAATCTCAAGCCTAAAACATTTTTATTAGTATTGCAGTCCTGTCAAGGAAGAGCCACATACTGATTGACATAGCACCTAGCAGGATACATTTAGTCTGCAATCCATGACATTAAAGAATGGAGAATTTACATAGAGTCAACAATCCACATCATAGTACAATGACATTCTAACAGGATTAATGTAACGCCGGTGGTCTGGTGTCTTGGTTCCCTCGGCGTTACTGCGCTTTCACCCAATGCTCCTTCCCCCCCTGTCCAGCTGGGAGACTGTAGTATGTTACCTGGATAGGATTCTGCTCAGTTCCCAGCTCCGCTGCGTAGCTGCACGTGTTGTATTGTCAGTGCTCCGCTGTTTACCTCTCATGTGTGGACCCTGGCTCCCGCTGTGGAAGCTATCCGCGGGTTGTGAGGTCCTCTGCAGCTGGTGCATGACTTTCCACATGTGTCTAGGCTTGCAGCCGCTGCCAGGTGCTCTGGGCATCGGTTCCTGTGCTGGCTATGCTGTATGGGTTCTGACTGTGCCTAGGGTGCGCGCCGCCACACCTTCCCCAGTTTAGTAAGATGGAGGGTGTGCGCTTGAATTGCTGTCCCCAGCCTATAGCTGAGGGTCAGCTCCTATTTAAAGTTCCTCTTCCCTGTTGGGCGTCGCCAGAGCCTCGCATTAGGTTTCTTAACCTAGCCCAGTGTGTTTTGGTCCAACATGCTGCTCCTGGTCTGCCTTGTCTACAGCTCCTGTTCTGCCTGCTACCAGTTCGGGGAAAGCTGATGTCTGTGTCCCTGGACCCGTCTTGTCTGTGTTGGTGCCAACGTCCTTGTCTTGTTCCTCCTTGTGTCTTGCTGTTCCCGGTCTGGAGCCGTGTCCGTTGCATGGAGTCCAGACGTCCTGACTGTCGGTGTCCAAGATGGACCTGAGGTTCTGCCTGGTGTCCGTGCCTGGTGTCCGAGATGATCCCGAGGTTCCGCCCGGTGTCCGAGATGGTCCTGAGGTCCTGCCTGATGATGTCTTGCCTTGTGTCCGAGATGACCCCGATGTCTTGCCTTGTGTCCGAGATGACCCGATGTCTTGCCTTGTGTCCGAGATGACCCCGATGTCTTGCCTTGTGTCTGAGATGACCCTGAGGTTCCCGCCTGGTGTCCGAGATGACCCTGAGGTTCCCGCCTGGTGTCCGAGATGACCCTGAGGTTCCCGCCTGGTGTCCGAGATGACCCTGAGGTTCCCGCCTGGTGTCCGAGATGACCCTGAGGTTCCCGCCTGGTGTCCGAGATGACCCTGAGGTTCCCGCCTGGTGTCCGAGATGACCCTGAGGTTCCCGCCTGGTGTCCGAGATGACCCTGAGGTTCCCGCCTGGTGTCCGAGATGACCCTGAGGTTCCCGCCTGGTGTCCGAGATGACCCTGAGGTTCCCACCTGGTGTCCGAGATGACCCTGAGGTTCCCGCCTGGTGTCCGAGATGACCCTGAGGTTCCCGCCTGGTGTCCGAGATGACCCTGAGGTTCCCGCCTGGTGTCCGAGATGACCCTGAGGTTCCCGCCTGGTGTCCGAGATGACCCTGAGGTTCCCGCCTGGTGTCCGAGATGACCCTGAGGTTCCCGCCTGGTGTCCGAGATGACCCTGAGGTTCCCGCCTGGTGTCCGAGATGACCCTGAGGTTCCCGCCTGGTGTCCGAGATGACCCTGAGGTTCCCGCCTGGTGTCCGAGATGACCCTGAGGTTCCCGCCTGGTGTCCGAGATGACCCTGAGGTTCCCGCCTGGTGTCCGAGATGACCCTGAGGTTCCCGCCTGGTGTCCGAGATGACCCTGAGGTTCCCACCTGGTGTCCGAGATGACCCTGAGGTTCCCGCCTGGTGTCCGAGATGACCCTGAGGTTCCCGCCTGGTGTCCGAGATGACCCTGAGGTTCCCGCCTGGTGTCCGAGATGACCCTGAGGTTCCCGCCTGGTGTCCGAGATGACCCTGAGGTTCCCGCCTGGTGTCCGAGATGACCCTGAGGTTCCCGCCTGGTGTCCGAGATGACCCTGAGGTTCCCGCCTGGTGTCCGAGATGACCCTGAGGTTCCCGCCTGGTGTCCGAGATGACCCTGAGGTTCCCGCCTGGTGTCCGAGATGACCCTGAGGTTCCCGCCTGGTGTCCGAAATGACCCTGACGTTCACGCCTGGTGTCCGTGATGTTCCGTGTCCATGATGTTCCGTGTCCTTGATGTGTGTTCTTGTTCAGTAAACGTTACTTTTGCTATACCTGAAGTGTGCGGTGTCGTCTTGTCCTGCAGGTTACCACCTAGCCCACATGCTCAGCTGCCACAGAACCCGGTTGCTGTTCTTCCCTAGTCTGGGCAGGCCCGGGTCCCCCCTGTGGTCCAGTGGGTCCACATTCCCCTTACCTCATGGGTCGCGAGCGCGACCGTGACAATTAAGTTTCTTCTGACCTTACAGAGGAGAGATAATTGCATTACATAAGTCCACATCACCAAGTATCTACAAGACTTGTATTTACAATGAGTTGCTTATCTTAAAGTAATTACATTACCCACTTTAAATATTAGCAGGCTCCTAGAAATCTTGTGTAACCCATGAGTGGCATATTACAAGTTTGCAAACCAAACTACAATACTGTCGGGATAAATAAGAAATCCTCCTACATTATATATTAAAGGGGTCCATTTCGTTACACATATATATCATGTGCTAACGCATGCATTTCCCATAGTCTCCCATGTTAAAAAAAATAGCATGCATTTTTACCAAAGCAACAAAAAGCGCTGCATACCGCGTTTTTTGGTGCACTTGCAAAAACGCATAGTGTCAAAAGCATTGCACTTTTGCAATGTGTTTTTTGTATTAGAGTCAATGGGTGCGTTAACGCATGCGTTTTTCAACATTTGCACATGAAAATAGTGCATGCATTTAGCAAATGCATGACGCAAGTCTGACCCTAGCTTTAGGCTTCGTAGAAATTCATGATTTTATGATATATGGCAGTACCGATGATCAAAGGTTCAAGTTCCCTATGGGCACTTACAAATTACGAAATTAATATTTTTAAAAAATAAAAAAGTATAGCAGTTTAAATCACCATTTTTCTCCTATGCAAAATAAAAAATATTAGTACACATCTTTGGTATGACCACGTCCAAACAATTAATAAACCAAATCAGTAAAGTGTAATGACGAAATATAAAAACACCAGAAATAAAATACTTCAGTCACTACAACAGTGTAATAAAATGGAAATCACAACAAAAAAGCAACAAATCAGGGTACTTAGTGAAATAGATATGATTGTGGCACCCCAAGGGTTAATGTGCCACAGAAACATCAACACAGGTTTACTCCCCACACAACACTACACTAGAAAGTGGGAGGAGTTTAGGTGGCACCTGCACTAGTGGGAAGAGCTAAGTTGTTTACCACAGAGCAAGAGTGACAGTTAGTTCAGTTCAGAGGAGAGTTGGAGTTGAGCCTGGAGCAGGAGCAGAGTCAAGTAGAAGTGGAGGTCCTGAGAGCTCTGAGGAGAGGAGACAGAGGAACAGAGGAACATCCCGGGATAAGAAGTACCCTAAACTTAACTCCGGAGAGGCGCTTAAGACGGATACCGGATCCGAGGCTGTGCCTGAGACAGACAGGACAGTAAACACCGGCATAGTGAAGGTCCACCATCTTCACAGCACCATAGCAAAGCAACAGGGAGGAGTCAGTGACACAGAGGACTCAAGTTGCCCAGCATATTGGTACCCGTGAGCAGAGACAGGGCCAGCAGTACAGCTACAAGCAGCAGCAGGGCCACACACAGCGCTTAAGTAGGAAGCCAAGGACCCGGTCAGGGTGGGAGCAACCTGGTACAGACTCCGTGGACAATATTGTGATATACCATCTGCAAGTAAAGACTTGGAAAACAACAGAAACCGTGAGTGTGTGTGATCCTTATACTGAAGCCCCACTTGTCCTCATATACTGCGATTACCTCTACTCTCATCATCTCTACTGCTACCCCTACTCTCCTGCAGCATCAATAACTATCCTCACAGACTTTAACTACTACTACCACTGCCCCAGGGAACCCAGTTCTGCCCACAGGAACTATTCTATCCAAGCTGCTATCCCATCATCCCCGGAGGTTCTGCAGCAGCGGCAGCCCCATTACTGGCCGCATAAAGTGGGTGGCGTCACGAGTGACAAATCCCCTGTAAACAACCCCCCATTTTATTGTGCGGGCCCGGGACACGGTCCGGACCAGGACCGCCGTGACATCCCCCAGCAGTACCCCGGTCCGGCACCGAGTACCCCCGTCCCAGTGGGCTCCACATGATCATATAAAGGCGTAAGCTCTCCCACTACGTCCTTGTCAATTCACGTTGCTGACAGATGGCATGGTATTAGTACTAATTTTAGGCAGGACTGTCCTGATGGGGTCACCTTGGCGCGATGGGACAGCTTATGCATTTATATGAACATTTTTTTTTTAGCAGACTGCCAGGCCACACGGTACTATCCCCCGAAGAAGCCAGTGGAGTGAAACACGTGTCGGGGCATGTAAGAATCGCCTTACCTCCTACGGAGTTTCCTCATATGGGTGCTTAGCACATGAATGTTATTTAAGTAATGCTGCCCTGAAGGGATAGAGAGGGTATTGGACTAACTTGATACTAGACATATGATAACTGTTGCTTAAAAGGTTGTATATTGTTTTACACCACATATCTGACTATGAGTGAGACATGTTACTGTATGGGGTCCCTCATATTTATATGAAATAATGTATTGTGTGGATTGCATTTGGTTTAAAATGTAATTTGTAATTGATAGTTCATCTATGTCAGGCTGTTTATGCACTTTATAAACTCTCTCAATGTGGGACATTTGTCAGTTATATCACAAGTATAGGGACAGCATTGTTTTTGTCTAGCTGTGATTTGTGGGGAACCCCCTTGGTGTCTTTTTCTGAGTATTGTCACATATTTTGATTATATATAAAATAAAAAAATATTTTAATTGCAAACAATACTCTATATTGTCCTCCAATTTAAAAATACTATTAAAAATACTATTATAAGAGTAAGCAAAAAATACCCTGGAAGGTGAGACTGCTCACTAGGGGTTATTTATGATTGAACCATTTATGGATTTCTTATTCATTTATATGAACATATCTATGTCACTAAGTATCCAACTACTTCACATCGTGGCTATCCAGTAAAGGTCTAAAAGAAGAATGAATAATGACATGGCCCCCTTGTTCACCTGATCTGAACCCCATAGAGAACCTGTGGTCCCTCATAAAATGTGAGATCTACAGGGAGGGAAAACAGTACACAGATCAAGCAACTGACAGAATCTATGGATGGATGTTGAGTGTCATTATAAAGAAAGGTGGCTATATTGGTCACTAATTTTTTGGGGTTTTGTTTTTGCATGTCAGAAATGTTTTTTTCTAAAATTTTGTGCAGTTATGTTAGTTTACCTGGTGAAAATAAACAAGTGAGATGGGTATATATTTGTCTTTTTAAGTTGCAAACAGATATCCTCCTAAGATAGCCAAATCTAAAAAAAAACACTCCAACTTCCAAAAATATTAAGCTTTGATATTTGAGTCTTTTGGGTTGATTGAGAACATAGTTGTTGATCAATAATAAAAATAATCCTCTAAAATACAACTTGTCTAATAATTCCGCACACAGTGTACATAACAGTGCAGCCCCCCTGACACAGACATGCATCAGAAGAAGCAGCTCTCTAAATGTCCAGTGCTTAATTACATCATTGTCTGAGACGTACATAGGCATTTTCTTGGACAAACTTTTTTACATCATCATTGGTAAACTTATCATTTGGCATTTACATACATGCATCCTATTGGGTAAACATCAGAACCTTTCGCACATTGCTCAGAGTCTGTAACAGTCTCATGGTCTGCATTCCAATGATCCTAAAGTTTCATTTCTTTTAAAAAAAAACCTCTATATGTCCTTATCTGAAATAAATAGTGTCCTCCAATACACAGAGAACAGATACAGATATACAAATATTCAGGTATATGGAAATAAATCCTACTATCACATGTAGTATATGTGTAATTGCACTGACCTGAAGAATCATATTCCCTTCTCATTATTCACTTTTTTAATGAACGCTGTAAAAAAAAAAAATCAAAAAAATTTGCAGAGATGTGCTTTTTCTCTCAATTTTGCTGCAATTAGAATTTTTTTCCATTTTCCAGTACATCACATGTTCACAAGAAAGATGTTTTCAAAAGTACAACTTGTCTTGCTAAAAACAAGACATCAAATGTCTATGTTAATGGAAGGTAAAAAAGATAGGGCTCTTGGAAGAAGGGGAGGAAAAGCAAAAATGAAAAAAAAACAGATAACAGACTCACCTGAAAGGAGTTGTTTCAGTTGTTTGTGAGCAATTTTACTATTTGTTTACTTCTTTATTTTTAGTGATAATTATGCAGGTTTAAATAACATGGTTGTTAAGCTCTGGTCATCACAGATGTGGCATTAGCAGTTAAGTTATTTCTTATTTATATAGTATTAAAGCAAGGAATTTACTTTATGTTTGCCTTCAAATTCATAACAAGTGATAAGTGAGGACACTCGAGCAACTGAGTTTTAGTCATTTGAATTATTGCCCCCTACAAAGAACACAACTTTGTATTATCAATAATTTTTGGATAAGGTTAAGCACAAAAAATATTATGGCGTCAGAAAAAAATCACTGATATTTAGGTACAACCCTTTTTACTGATGCCATAATATTTATTGCGCTTAAGCTTATTAAAAAATTATTCATTCTAATTTAATTAACAAGGGAAGGTAAACACGGCACTTCCTTTAGGTTTCAAGCAGCATTAACCTAGGAAATCCTTAAATTAATAGGGGGACCTACCTACTAGCTCCAATATCCAAACTATATCTATTATTGTAACTTTGTATTATGTTTTCTTTGGACAGTGATTTTGTCCCTTTCTGCTACCGTATGTGCAGCTTCATTGATGTTTACATATTGTTACTTGGTAAAAATCCGCTTCAACATACTGAATTGATTGCAATATTGTTGTTGTAGTACTTCCTAATCTGGCGCGCCACTTTGAATTTTTTCAAGGTCCACAATTTGTCTAAATCTGGCCCTGCTTGCAATTGTTGGTAAATGTAGAGATCAATTGCTGTAGACCACAGCTATGTAAGTAAGAAGAATTACATTGTACATACCGAAATTATAGTAATAGGCTGAGTTATAAACAAACAATTCAATCCAAATCAATGATTATATTGCCACAAATAAACAGATGAATAAATGTGAGACGTGTTGACATTTTACAGCAATGATAGCAGGGTATAGGGCTTACTACACCAGTAAAGTGAAGCAATGGCCCAACAATATAATGAAATTAAAGGGTGAAAGGTTGAAGGGGTTAAAACTTAACCTTTATTTGTCATCTCATAAAAATGACTATAGAGTCAATAAAAATATAAAAACTACAAGTAGTGCAAGATAGCACTGTGACTGTCACCAGTGTCAGTGATATAAAACTATCCCTGTATAGTCACAGGGTCATAGTGTATAGGGTTACCAACCTCGCACCTTTTATTTAACAGTACCAGAAGTATACCCCTATATCTCTCACTACCTAGATCAAGGTCCCACTATCTCCTGTGGTCCTTAGGTGAAAGAGATATATGTAACGAGAGCACAGTAAACCCACACTTCCCAAATTAGAAAGGTCTCACCGGGTTGTCTCTTGTCGTTACCACTTGAGTCTTCCCAACTCCATATTGTCCTATGGCTTTTTCGACCAACGGGTTGCCGACTCAACAGATGTTCATTTTATATATGCCACCATGTCCTTCCTCCCGATGCGTTTCATGTCAAACTCTCATCAGGGGAGTCATGGTTTTCTGGAAGCAGGGACCGCTACACCGCTGCAGATCCCCCTTGTGGTCTATGGCAAAGTTTTGATGCCCAGCCTAGCTGTGCATGGCATCCGTGGTTTGAACAAATAAAGGTTAAGTTTTAACCCCTCCAACCTTTCACCCTTTAATTTCACGACATTTTACAGCAGCATTCACATGTAGTACCCACCTGGCTGAAAATGGCAACATCCCTATATTACTGTTATTTTTTCACTGCATACATAAAGTAATTATTGCAACCTTCTGTCTAGGTCTAGACGATGACTGCACCACCTGTTGTGTGTCCAATGTCTGCTCGGTGCTTCTACTACTAAGTAGTGGAATGCAAATGAATGAGTTCGTGTTGCAACACTAAGCGTATTCTGGCTGTGACAAACAAGTTGTGCATAGTCCAATGATATTGAACTTCTTGAGACATGCACTGCAATGTAGTACCGACACAGTGTAGATGTGTCATAACTAGTGATGAGCGAGCACTAAAATGCTCGGGTGCTCGGTGCTCTGGCCGAGCATCTCAAGATACTCGTGTACTCGGCCAGAGCACCAAGCCCAATGTAAGTCAATGAGTGACAGGCTCCGCCTACAGACTTCCGGTTATAAAACGAGTATTTCTGGGAAAGGGCGGGAGGGGGGGCTTTTTCAAATTGCCGAAACATATAACACCTTACTGTGGCCCCCAGAGCGATCCTAACAATTAATCTGCTCCCTGTGTGGTGCCAGCTCACTGTGTGCACTAAAGGGAGCAGCGTATTTGTGTCAGATTGCTAATTATTAGCAAGCAGTCCGAGCATCTCGGTGGTATTCGGTGCTCGCCGAGCATCCCGAGTACCGGGATACTTGTGCGAGTAACGAGTAGCGCCGAGCATACTCGCTCATCCCTAGTCATAACCAAAGTTGTCCTACAGCTCTAACATTATGCAGTTAGATTTTGTCCTAAAAAACAAATTTCTTATAGTTCATCATATTACAGATTTTATGTTTTACTAATAAACTGTTATACTGAACATAAACTAGTGTCCAGATTTGCTGTGGAGAATAAATAAAGTAGATAAATTGCCGGTTACTTTGATGTTCTGGATAAGGAAGTTTAGGTTACATCTACAATGGCAAAAATTCTTTGTCTAAGGTGAGCAAGGTGAAAAGTGTCATCTGCATTAAAGAATGTTAATCAGTACAAGATTTAAAAATGCCTTTCTTACAGTTTTGAGGTGACTTCTTTTGAAAGAAGTCCAGAGTAAAGGTCAAAGAAATGCAAATGACTTAACTTATTGAGATGAGCTGACTGCACATTATATATTCCATCGCGTGGATGAGGTGTTAGAAGGGTCATATAAATTCTTCCAAAGCCAATTTTACTTCGTGCAGGTTGTGATCTAGGGACAAATCAAACCCAATAAGATGCAAAGTGCTTCAAATGATATAATCAATCACTGCGCAGGCAAGCAAAGAGAACATTTTAGAAGTTGTGAATTTTTACAGAAATTCCTTTAAAGTTCTATTTTGTTAAATATACTAGTAACTTAACTATCACAGTTTAGTAATAACTGCATCTGAAAATTCATTATAGCATCCAAATATATTAGAGCTCACTTATATAGTAAACACTACATGCTATATGGATTTATCATAGACATATCCATGTAAATATATAATACAGTAAATAATAAATGTGCCATATATTAGCAAAGTGACCATTGAATACATCAGACTCAATGTTATATGCCTACCTGCTGTGTATATGTACTTTATGAGTATCACACTCCAATGTGTTAGCAATTTCAAGATTGCTGCAGCAGACTTTGAACAATTTTTTACTTTTCAGAGCCAGATAAATTTCCTTTTTTGACCCATGTCAACTGAAGAAAACAAGCTGTTAAATAAAGTCCAGCACTGAAGATTGGCAGAAAAATAGCATTAATTTAGGTCTTGTGAGGTAGCGACCCGGGGAACTCGCTTGGCCATGGAAATTACATTAACACACGTTTCAACCATAAGATTTAGGCAGCAGGTTATTGGGTTCAAACCGCCCCTCTCATATAAATATAGGATAGCTACATAATCCTCACAATACCGTATAAACATGACATTACAAATATAACATTACATACAACAACACATTACATTGCACATATCCTTTTACCCCTGGTACCCTTAATGTACCGTTATGCATGCAGAGTACTCAGGTCAATTGTCGTCTCACCGGGTTTTGGTCACCGCGGGTACACCCTTACGGTTTTTGCCGGACTGCCAGGCCCTTCCTTGGCCCAGTTTCCCCTGGGGAGTCCAGGACTTGTACTTCTTCCCCTCCCAGGGGCGCTGCCCTGCTTCATTCTCACACAGACCACCCGACCCCCAATCACACATGGCACTTTTACATAAGCCATCATCTCTCATACATGGCACTTTTACATAAGCCATCACCTCTCATACATGGCACTTTTACATAAGCCATAACCTCTCATACATGGCACTTTTACATAAGCCATCACCTACTTCCACAGGTCCTTTACCGACTGTCTAGTCCAGAGGTCCCCAACTCCAGGCCTCGAGGGCCACCTACTGTGCATGTTTTCAGGATTTCCTTAGTATTGCACAGGTGTTAATGTGATCAAATGCACAGGTAATGATTCCAACCCCTGTGCAACACTAAGGAGATCCTGAAAACATGCACTGTTGGCGGCCCTCGAGGCCTGGAGTTGGGGACCCCTGGTCTAGTCGGACCCAACGACGGCTATGCCCACCTGGCATGATTCACACATGCTACACAGTTCAGTTTAGCATACAAGAACTGCTGTCTTACCGGGCATGGATATAGGTCTAGCAACCTGAGTCACGGGTACACCATGCATCTCAAAGGGCTCCTTCCCGGACGTGTTTTGCCCCACGTCCAGACCAGTGTCCACCTGGTTCAGCCACGGTTGCCCCACTCAAGGAGCCATAACGCCCCGTTCCTGGCCACCGGTTCACATATAAGCAACAGAGGGTCAGGGGCCTTCCACACGGAGAGAAGCTGACTCCCTTCTCATCCCAACGGGACAGATCGCCTCTACACGTCTTACACCACAGAGCTCTGGACTGCTCTCATCTCCAGTCATCTCTTCTCTTCCCACACAGACACCTGGGCAAGCTCTTATCGTAGCTGCCACACACACACTGACACACCCACCTGGGCTGCTATGCAATCAGTACACACACAGTTCCATCCAGCTCATCTACTCCTTTTAGCTGTTAACTTACTGTGTTCCGGGTAGGTTTCACACAGCACAACCACAGTAAAACCGGCTAATGTGCACAGAGTCATATACAGACAACCCGTGTGATGCACCCGGCCATGGGTCGCATCACTATAGTCTATAAATATGCACAGTTAAAATTAGAAGTTTACATAAAAAGAGACATTTGTGTGTTTTTCTGACCATCTGACATAAAATCAGACTAAACTTTTCCCGTATTAAGTCAAGTTACATTACCATAATTATTAATATTTGCCAAATGCCAGAATAATGAGAGAGAATATTTTCAGGCATTTTAATTATTTTCTCAAGTTTATGTACATTTCATTCATTCATGAAATACATTTAATGTATTTTGTACCAATGCCCATAAACTGTATGACTTGGGTCAAGCGTTTTGAATATCCTTCCACAATTTTCTCACAAGAGTTGTAGAAATTTGGGCCCATTCCTCCTGACAGAACTGGTGTAACTGATCCATGTTTGTTGGCCTCCTTGCTCATACCTGTCTTTTCAGGTTTGCCCATACATTTTCAATAGGATAGAGGTCAGGGCTTTGTAATGGCCACTACATAACATTGACGTTGTTATCCTTAAGCCACTTTGTAACTAGTTTGGCAGTATGGATTGGGTTATTGTCCACTTGGAAGGCCCATTTCCGCCTGAGCTTTAACGTCCTGGTTGATGTCTTGAAATGGTACTTCAGTATTGCCACATAATCTTCTTTCCTCATGATACCATCTATTACACAGGTCAACAAAAAAATTTTTTTTTTCTGGTGCCCAAAATATTTTAATGAATTTGGGGTATTTTTGGGGTGCTGATTCTGAATATGCTATCAGTTTTGCCAGATTGGCTCAAGTTTTTGAGATTTTTGGTATCTTATTTATAGCACTTGTTGGTAAATGCGACGCATCATCTCATTAATTTCTTTGGATTAGTACTTGAACTGAGCAGTTCTCAATGTAGTTTTGTGTTAATTAGTGTTCTAAAAGTTTGTTCATAGCTTAATTTTTGCACTAACTTTATGTTGTTGTCTGTTTTCCAGTGAAAAGCATGAACTCATCAAGAAGAAGTTGTCTTAACGATCCAGACTCATTCTGTTACATTTGTGGTGAATATACACTGACAAAACATAGAAGAAACATAACAGACTTCGTTAAAAAAGTGTATTTTGCCTATTTTGGGGTTATGCTTGGGGACCAAGACAAGTTTTGGGCACCACACATAGTGTGCAAAGCATGTATCGAATTATTACGAAAATGGAGCAAAGGACAAAGAACAAGCTTCAAATTTGGTGTTCCAATGGTGTGGAAAGAGCAAAAAAATCATCATGATGACTGTTATTTCTGTGCAGTGCAAGTACAAGGATTCAATAAGCATAAGAAACGAAAATGGGAGTATCCTAACATGGAATCTGCAAGAAGGCCTGTCCCTCATTGTGAAGATGTGCCTGTACCTGTGTTTACCATGTTACCTGACCTTCCCCCACCTGATGATGATGATGAAATGCAGGGTATGGAGCTAAGCATTAGTTCTGGAAGTGAACTAGAATATGAAGGAAGTTTCAGAACACCTACGCAATTTACCCAAGGAGAGCTCAACGATCTAATAAGAGACCTCAACCTCTCCAAAAGTGCATCCGAACTTTTAGCTTCAAGGCTAAGTGAAAAAAATTGTCTGACGCCTGGAACTAAAATTACATCTTACAGGACCAGAGAAGAAGCGCTTCTTCCATTTTTCTGTGAAGATGACCTACTTGTATATTGTAAGGATATTCCTGGCCTGATGCTGCAAATGGGTTTACAAGTATATCGTCCTGTAGACTGGAGGCTTTTCATAGATAGTTCTAAAAGGAGTTTGAAATGTGTTTTGTTGAACAATGGCAATCAGTGTGCATCTCTTCCAGTAGCTCACTCAACTAAACTTGCAGAACAATACCAAAATGTCAAAATGGTCTTGGAGAAACTGTGCTACCATGAACATTCGTGGCTGATATGTGTTGATTTAAAAATGGTCAACTTTTTACTTGGACAGCAAAGTGGATACACAAAGTATCCTTGCTTCATCTGCATGTGGGATAGTAGAGCAAAACATCAGCACTGGGAGAAACTGAATTGGCCTCCAAGGGACACCTTGACAGTAGGAGCATCAAACATAGTGAACGAACCTTTGGTGGACAGGGAAAAAATCATTCTACCACCACTTCACATAAAGTTAGGATTAATGAAGCAGTTCGTCAAGGCATTAGACAAAGATGGTAATTGCTTCATGTACATCTGCAGATCTTTCCCTGGTCTTAGTAGCGAAAAACTGAAGGCAGGAATCTTTGATGGTCCTCAAATTCGGAAACTCATTAAAGATTCAAATTTTCCTAAGGAAATGAATGACATTGAAGCTGCTGCATGGTGTAGTTTTGTGTTGGTAGTGAAGAACTTCTTGGGAAATCAAAAGGCAGACAATTATGAAGAACTGGTACAAAACATGCTATTGAGATTTAGAAATCTGGGTGTACACATGAGCATTAAATTGCATTATCTTCACAGTCACTTGGACAGATTTCCAGAAAACCTTGGAGATTTTAGCGAAGAACAAGGGGAGAGATTTCATCAGGATATTATGGTGATGGAGGAAAGGTACCAAGGCAGATGGGACAGACATATGATGGCTGATTACTGCTGGAATCTACAGCGTGACTGCCCCAATAGCTCACATAGAAGGAAATCATATAAAAAGCGCTTTTCCAGCGATTAAATGTCTATCTTTCATGTCTTGTTCATTTTTGAAGATTACTTTCTAAAACTAGTTAAAATAAACTAAAATCAACATTTACTTTGTTAAATTTATTGTATTCATGACAATATCAATAAAGTTAATGCGCGTGTAGCAAAAAAAGTCTTTTTTTTTACACATTTTACGAAAAATCTCAAAAACTTGAGCCAATCTGGCAAAACTGATGACATATTCAGAATCAGCACCCCAAAGTTACCCTAAATTCAATGAAATATCTTTGGCACCAAAAATGCTGTTGACCAGTGTTATGTGAAGTGCACCAGTCAATCCTGCACCAAAACAACCCCACAACATGATGCTGGGACCCCCATGTTTCACAGTTGGGATGATGTTCTTAGGTTACAAAGCTTCTCCCTTTTTCCTCCAAATGTAATAATGGTCATTATGGCCAAACAGTTCAATTGTAGCTTTGTCAGATCACAGGACATGTCTCCACATATGTAGGTCTTTATTTCTTTGTGCATTTGCAAAAATTTAATTTGCCTTTTTAATGTTTCTTTGGGAGTAATTGCTTCTTCCTGGGAGAGTGGCCTTTCAGTCTATGTTGATACAGTACTCGTTTCACTGTGGATAATGACACAACCTTACCAGCTTCCGCCATCATCTTCACAAGGTCTTTTGATTTTGTTCTTGGGTTGGTATTCACATGCCAGACTAAAGCACATTCATCTCTAGGACACAGAACCCGTCTCCCTCCTGAGCGGTATGAAGGCTGGACATGTCCATCTCATTTGTACTTGGACTTGGGTATAATTGTTTGTACAGATGAACAAGGCACCTTCGGGTATCTGGAGATTACACGCAAGGATGAACCAAACTTGTGCAAGTCCACAATTCTCTTACTGATATCTTGGCTAATGGATTTTTCCATGATGTTATAGAAAGAAGCAGTGTGTTTCATGTGAGCAGTAAAATACATCCACTGGGGTGTCTCTAATTAACTCAGATGTTCCCAATAAACTTATCAGAAACTTCCAAACACATGGTATCATCATAGGGGCAGTCCCAAATTGTTTAAAAGCATAGTAATCTTACTGTGTATAAACTTATGACTTTGCAGAAAGTAATAACAATGCCTTAAAACATTCTCTTTTGTAAATTATTCTGGCATTTGGCAAATATTAATAATTATGGTAATTCTAATTGACCTAAATCAGGAAAGGTTTATTCTGATTTCATGTCAGATAGTGAAAAATCATACATAATGTATGTGTCTATTTATACAGTGTATGTAAATTTCTGGTTTCAACTGTATAAATATGCCTAAACTATAAAGAAGAAACTAAAAGAACTTTAGTCCACATATCCTTTTTAAAATAGAATGACCTATTGTAGATAAAGAAAAATAAATAATGAATGTGTTTCCGGTAGACTTGTTGATTAAATTGTGTAAGATAACATGTATCCATATGGGACTAACTTTATCATTAATTGTGCCTCAGGGTGATTTCTTCTGATTCCACTCCCTATGTGGTGTACTAACAAGAAAAGCACAATTAACCATATCATACAGTTTACAGATCGGATCTGCACATCTACGACTGGGCATAATGACATACGACCTCCATAGTTAACCTCTTGTCATAATGGGTTGGCGGCCATGGGCAATGCTGCAGCAAAATATTACTAAGGTGAATATAAATATTGACCTACAAATAATTAAATATTTGCATACTAATTGGTAACATATTAATAACATTTCTCGAGAAAAAAATATTGCATTGTTATTTAATGGTTGATAGCTGAAAAAAAATGCAAATATTGAAATCACTAAAATAAAGTTATATTGTTCTTTAGTTTACTTCCATTTTTTTATGCACGATTTGGTGCCCTGTGACATTTCGAATACTTATAAATTGCATGCTTTACAGATCCCTTATATTCTTCACTAAATTTTAATGAGAGTTGATTTTATTTTCTACACCTTATGTTTGTCATTACACCATCATTAATATAGATCTTTCTATAAAAAATAAACAAAAAATAATAAAATCATATCGTTCCAAAACAAT
Organism: Allobates femoralis; assembly: GCA_033576535.1. NCBI lineage: Eukaryota > Metazoa > Chordata > Amphibia > Anura > Aromobatidae > Allobates > Allobates femoralis. The sequence goes on from JARQOC010000001.1 coordinate 146,348,640, forward strand.
GTCACAATTAAAACTGCAGAGCTTTCTTATTACCTTGCTATTACTCTGGGGATTTATAGTGTAAGTTAGCCATGTAACATAAATGGGACCTGCACAATTTTAGCAATCTGTCTTTGTGATAGGTTAATAATGTAAATCAGCTAGCCTATTGAATAACTGCTTTCATTAGTTTTAACCTGGATATCAAAGCCCTAAGGGGAAGCAGATGAAACCTAATGGGACAGATTTACTGACATAATACATTTGCAACAGCAGAACTACATGTCAGACCCTTCACATAAAGACTTTATGGATAAGATGTTAAGAAATAAGAAAGGCTTGAATGAAAGTCTGTAATGCTTTTGTACCCCGAGGCTTAATATATAACAATTATAATGCTTTTATTTGAAGAAGACCTCATCTTTATACAATTATAATCATATTTGGAATGCTAAGATTAGAATCGAAGAAAAAGAGAGCAATAAAGACATAAAGAAGCTCATCAAATTTACTGAGTGTCAGGGCCATAATAATTAAACAAGAACAAACACAATAACAATATGTTAGAACAAGAACCACAAAGTCACAGGGGTGCCCTGGCTTCATTATCGTAAAAATATATATATAATTTTATGTGCAAAATAGGATTTGACTGATAGCTATAGATAGATAAATGGATGATGATAGATAGATAGATTGATAGATAGAAAGATTGATAGATAGACAGACAGACAGACATACAGACAGACAGATAGATATGGACAAAAAATGAACTGCAGCACTCTTTTTGAGATGTTTCTTATGCCTTTATTGGCCTTCAGGTAAATATGGCGACGTTTTGGTCAGCCTGTGACCTTCTTCCAGCAGTCACATATGACGTATGCTGGACTTTTTATACATCCACATTACTTAATTGATAAAAATCAATTACAGTGATTAAAATATTGTTTTACAGTGCTTTTTACAATTCACCTCATTCACATCATATGTTATGGTGACTCAGTGTTATATATACTTAGTGAGCTACATACAGTCTCAATAATTATCATCTTTTATCTTTTACTGATATATGAAGTTTACTCAATTGATGATCAGGTGCCTACTTAATTTTAAAAATCATTATGTTTAAAAGATTGTTTTTTCGCACAAAAAACCTATGTGTTAAAGTGTATAGTTCAGGGGGGCCGCCTTTTCGCATTTTTCCCTTTGATTTCCGTGGGGGGGCGCGGGTGCCCAGCTTCTCTGTAACCATGGGCAACAGGAAGTTAAAGGGTCACCGCCAAACTTGTGAAATCCCCCGGGATGGTCAATGGGCAATTCTGAGGCGCGGGGTTTTTGGGGTTATGATATGGTTTCTCCTTTTATAAATTGTTAAAAATTTGTTTTTCCAATTTTAAAATTTTTTTGGGGTTT